>VBRH01000339.1:0-11301 GCA_014578085.1 Cardamine resedifolia | reverse complement strand
AAAAAAAAAAAAAATTCTAACGAATAAAAAATGAAATACTGTAATTTTTCTTTTGTTCAACGACTTCCGTACGTAGATAAAGTGGCATAAGCCGCATAACAATAACATTAGTAATAAATATAGAATTACCCATATCCTTTTTATTCTAATGTTAATATATTCAAAAAATTTGATTGAGAATTGTGATACACTTTCCTCGTCTTGCTGAGAGTCTTTGGCTCATTCATACGTCTGTCTATGTTGATATTGTTTATATTTGAGACATTAGAGACTTGACGTGATATATCAGTTCACATTCTTGTCGTCTTCCCACGAGGGTCACTGCTATCGAATTGTAGCGGTTGATGTCATTGCTTATGTAAGCAAGAAACCCATATATACTAAAATCACTTAATTTAATTCCGTGTCTAATAGTTGGGTGTCAAATTTTCTCTACAACAATTTTTTTAAAAATTATATAAAAAAATCAATTTAGTAAATAAGGTGGAACGAATATTTGGTATATCTATTTATAAAGACAATTCAGTAAGAGTGGACATTCGGGTATCCGTTCAGGTTTAGATCGGATATTTTCAGTTTTTGGGTTTAAGAGTACATGATCCGTTCGGATATTTTATAGCTTCGAGCGGGTTCGATTTAGATCTATTCGGGTTTAGATATCTAAAATATTGAGGAAAAATTAAAATATTGTTAAATTTTTTAGGAGTAGACATTCTGATACCCGTTTAGGTTTGAATCAGATATTTTGAATTTTTGGGTTTTCGGGTTTAAGAGTACATGATCCGTTTGGGTATTTTATAGCTTTGGACGGATCGATGTGGATCCATTCAGATTCGTATATCCAAAATATTGAGAATTAAAAAATTGTTATATTTGAATAAAATTTGGTTAAATTTTCAAAAATATAACTATGATTTTTTGGATATTTTAGCTATTTTTTATTTTTTAGTTTTAAAATAATTGATATTTTTGAATTTATAATTGTAATTTTAGATAATTAGGTTATATAAAGTCTAAATATAGCTAATATTTGTATATATATATAATTATTTTTCGGATATTTCAAATACCCATTTGGTAATCGGTTCAGATCGGGTTTAAATTCGGATGTTCAAGTTTAGAAGTTTAAAACCTGTTCAAATATTTTAAACCTTTGAATCGGATTCGGTTGGAATTTTTTTCCCAACCCTATTAATAAAGTGACTGACATAGAATTCAGTTTGATTTAATTCTCAACTCACGTGAGTGTAATGCTCAACTCACGTGTTCGTCTGATTATCAAAATTCTTGATATGAGGCCCAAATCTTTCTCTTTGAACAAACTCTGGGCCAATTTAAGCCCATATACTGATTTGTGAATCGTGATGTATTTTCGATTCCGGTTCGATTTGATTTAATTTAATTAGTTTCCGTCGTTCAATTGGGCTAATTTATTCTTGAACCAAAATTAAACCGTACTCCGGCTTCAGCATCCACCTCCAAGCTTCATCACCGTGTGGGTAAGTGTAAATCCTTAGACGGGAGATTAGGGTTTTGGGGGACTCCATAGCAGATATGGGGAAGAAGAAAGGAAGCAAAGCAGCTTCTTCAGATGATTTCTTACAAACCCTTGAAGATTTCACCAGCAAAGAGAATTGGGATAAATTCTTCACTCTCAGAGGCAACGACGACTCATTCGAGTGGTATGCTGAGTGGCCTCAGCTCCGTGACTCTCTCTTACCTCTCCTCCAAGATTCATCTTCTTCTTCGTCTTCTAACTCACTTCAGATTCTGGTTCCCGGATGTGGAAACTCCCGCCTTTCTGAGCATTTGTACGATGCCGGATTTCGTGACATCACCAATGTTGACTTCTCCAAGGTTGTTATCACCGATATGCTTCGCCGGAACATTCGAACTCGGCCCGAATTGCGTTGGCGAGTTATGGATATAACAAAGATGCAGGTTTTGATTCCTTTTGAAACTTTTGTGCTCTGTTTTTAGCTTATCGTTGTCCTCACACATTCACACAAGCTTTACGTCCTCTTTCCCCAGTTGGCTGATGAATCATTTGACACGGTTCTCGATAAAGGTGCTCTTGATGCTTTGATGGAGCCAGAAGTTGGTACGAAGCTGGGAAATCAATACTTATCAGAGGTCCTACTGAGCTTCTTTTGTTTAATCTGCTTTGTAGTTGGATGAGTGTAGGATTAAAACAATGAAAGTTATGTGCTTTTAGTGCTTAAGTTCGATTCAATTAGATCATCAGTAGCTCTTTTTTCACTCAGGCCAAGCGGGTTCTGAAACCTGGGGGCAAGTTTATCTGTCTAACCTTGGCGGAGTCTCATGTCTTAGGTACTTCCACCACCTTAGTTTTTGTTTTCATTTTAGGCGAACTATTTTCCTAGTTATCGTTTTCTTCATTATATTGGTTTGTTTAGTTAATATTCTTAGTGGTTTTGCAGCATTGCTTTTTTCAAGATTTCGTTTTGGTTGGAAGATGACTGTTCATTCAATCGCTCAAAAAGGCTCTAATCTGAAGACGTATATGGTGGTGGCTGAAAAAGAAAATTCCATTGTGTTGCACGAGATTAACTCTTCTTTCGATCTTTTATCTCTTGGTCGAAATGATAGTCAGGTAACTCTTTTATCTCTTGTTTACTGATTGTTTCTTCCCGTTAAATATGACTATAACTCAGTATTTTTTTGTATGTACACCTATTGTTTATTGAAACCACCGTTCACTTAATATATCGATTTTCCTAGCTCTTGAAAACTTGAATGCGTTCTACTCCGATGTAATATATGATTCTGGATTATATTTTAGGGTTCTGGTATGCGTCAAGCCCTCGAGAGTGAGAACCAGATACGGAAAGACTGGAATAATGGCTCAGACTTAATGTATTCTCATGAAGATTTGAAACTTGGTATTAAAGGAGATTTGGCAGAACTTACTGAAGGTCGCTGTATAAAATTTACTTTGGGTGGCCAAGGAGGCAATTTCAGTTATAGGGCCGTGCTTCTTGATGCCCAGAAGCAGACTGAGCCATTTGTGTATCATTGTGGTGTTTTTCTTGTCCCCAAGGTAAGCTTCCTCAACATCATAAATCCTTAATATTTAAGTTTGCAAAAAGTGTTGTGGATATTTAGTTTAATTTTGTTTGAACTATTAAAAGGAGTGTTAAATTTCAGACTCGTGCTCATGAGTGGCTGTTCTGTTCAGAGGAAGGACAGTGGCAGGTTGTTGAGAGTTCTAAGGCCGCTCGTCTCATAATGGTAAGCTTTATATGGTAAAGCTCATTATATTCACCATGTTATCTCCTTGATCTATTCTCGGCATGCAAATCTTAATAAATTCCCATTTCCATGTGTAAGGTTTTTCTCGACATTAGCCATAGTGGCGCCACCATGGAGGATATCCAGGTACAATCTGCATTTTTAGTTGTCTAATGCAATATGTTGTTTACTTATTGATTAATTATCTTGTAAACTTTTTCATTTCAGAATGATTTATCTCCCATGGTGACACAACTAGCTCCTAGAAATGATGATGAAGAAGCTCGCATTCCGTATGTTTATCGTTCTTATTTCTCCATATTCTCCATGTTTTTGATGCAAGAGTTTATGTTTTTCTTCAACTTTCTTAATTGTTTTATAATCCTAGCTCATACTGTTTCCCCCATTGTCGATTGTTACTTATTAGTTAAATTGAATTGTTGATGCAGCTATATGATGGCAAGTGATGGGATCAAGAAGCGTAATACTGTCCACGAGGTGTACTAGATTTATGCAATTAATCACTTAAAATAAAACTCTTATTTGTTGTCGCTTCCATTTCTTGGTTTTCGAAGATATGATATATGATCTCTGCGATTAGAGTTTTATCTACCACTATAGCAAATTTTGAATCAGTTCTGCTCGTTGGTAAAACTACGTTATTTATGGGGACCTTTTTTTTGTTTCTTACTATCCATTTCGATTTGTAGGTCACTTCTTCCTTGACTGGGAAAGTGGTAGTTGAAGATGTGGTTTATGACAGCACTCCTAGTAATCCCGGAGGCTTATCTACCTCTAGCGATTTGGCATTTCGACGCCTTGTTTTCAAGAGAACCGAGGGTTTGATACAGTCTGAAGCTTTACTTGTAGAGGATGGTGAGATCCTTGATCAATCTCAGAAAGAAAAAACTAAAAATGTTTCCCAAACAAAACGAAAGGGAAATAGAAAACAAAACCAAGGTAAATATTTACTTCTACAGGTGTTGTGATACAGACATTGCACGTGAAAATTTCATGCTCTTTTTTACTTGTATCCATTTCAGAATCGAGTGGACCTATTATGAGGGTCTCTCATGATTATTTGGCTAGCTCTTACCATGCTGGAATTATTTCTGGATTTACATTGGTATCTTCCTACCTGAAGAAGGCTGAATCGTGTGGAAAGATGGTGAGCATTATTAAGTCATGTCCTCGTTGTCTCTAGATTAAGTTCATGGTGCAACCGCTCTGAATTTTTTATCTTTTCCTCGTACTGATCCAGCAACATTCTGATAATTTTTTTAGGTTAAGACTGTTATAATTGGTCTTGGAGCAGGATTACTTCCCATGTTCCTCCATGGATGCCTTCCGGTTTTGGATATTGAGGTAATTTCTTTTTAAAAGGATTAATCAAGTTGAGTGTTTTTGGTTGCCACTTACATGATGATGGAATCTCATTGAATAGGTGGTTGAGCTTGACCCAGTAATGCTTGATGTTGGCAAGGATTACTTTGGTTTCTCACAAAATGATCGCTTGAAGGTAAATTCTTTCTCTTTAAAACCAAAGTACTAATCTTTATCATGGTATACTCGGTTCTCTTATTCCCGCCATTACTCAGGCTTTTTCGTTTTCTTACAATAGGTGCATATTGCTGATGGGATCAAATTTATTAGAGATATAACAAACTCTGAAACTTCTTCTGAGAAAACCTCAAATGGGGATTCCATGGCTATTAATGGCAAAAGCGGAACTTGTCCCGACATTCTAATTATAGATGTGGATTCAGCAGATTCAAGGTAAGCACAAGGCCAAGTAATTACATATATATGAATCTTCCCACATGGTTTACATTGATTTACTGATTTTTTCTTGTATGATTTCTTGTCTGCAGCGGCGGATTAACCTGTCCTGCATCTGAGTTTATCGAAGAGACATTTCTTCTTTCAGTTAAGCGAGCTCTCCCTCAGCATGGTCTTTTTGTAGTGAACTTGGTCTCGAGGTCACAATCCGTCAAAGATATGGTAGTATCAAGAATGAAAAAGGTAAAGCAAATGTGATTCAATCCTAGTAAAATCTCTGCATATTTTCACGATCTGATCTGATACTGTTACATTGATATCTTTTTGTTTTCGCTTATGCAAGGTTTTCGATCACTTGTTCAGCCTGCAACTAGAAGAGGAAGATGATGTAAACGTGGTTCTCTTCGGGCTTTGCTCAGAATCCGTAATCAGTGAGAGTGATATTCCAGAATCTGCAGTTATACTAGAGGGATTGCTCAAATGCCAGAGATTGGAAACGAGGCGAAGCATCATAGACGCTACAAAGAAGTTGAAATGCTGGAAATAACAAAAATCTTTTTAAAAAAAAATCAATTCTTGTTTTAAAAGACATGTGCAATGTATTTCGGTTATAAATTGTGATTGAAACTTTGGAAATTATGCTACTAGTTTCATCCTTACGCAAATGGAATGAAGCGTGTGGTTTTTCATAAGCTTTTATTACCAACCAACTTATTGAAGCATTCAATTTGGATGATAGTGATGTTAGAATGTAAGTTAAACATCAATGTCTTTGATTAATTGGTGCATTTTTAGAAACTAGTCGTATTATGGCTTATTGAAGGTTTTGAATGATCCGTATTTGTTGCTTATTCAACGTTCCAATGATCCATATTGTTCCCAAGTCCTAACCAAGGGTTCGAATTGTGATTAGTCCAACTGCGCCAAACATGTTTGGTCTATCTATTTTTTTTCCTATAATTTACGTATAATGGGTTTATAACATGGTAAAAACTTTTACAAAAAAAAAAAAATAGAACATAGTAAAAAAAGGGAATACAATATTGAAATAGGCCGATTTTGATGCGTACGTACGTAAGACTGTATTTTTTGTTAGTAATATAAAATTATAAATTGAAATACACCTAAAATAAAATCTTGTCGCCGCGAAGACATAAGAAAAATAGTGACAAAGAAACGAACACCGAAACCGCGTGGGTCCAAAGTGGAAAAGCTGATTAATTGGACATTTGTAGATTTCAATATTTTGCATGTAATCAAGATATACTACATATATATATATATAATTTTTTCTTGGATGTTGGGTGTGCTTAATCAAGATATTGTTGTTAATTTTTTGTTTTAATAAGAATATTGTTGATAATTTGTTATGTGTGTTTATAGATTCCACTATTGGTCTAACATATATTGTTGACAAATGCTAAACATTTAATTTGGGCACAAAGTTAGCCTTTTGCTGGATTTGTTGTAAGAGTTTTAAATTCAGTTTTCCAAAGTCTGAGTTTACTATTTTTCCTTTTAATAATTCATTTTTTGGATTGAGTTTGAGTTTGATATTTTGCATTTTTAATAATTCATTTTTTTCTGAATGACCAGAACCTAACTAAAACTCAATCAAACTCAATATTCTGTTTAGCACATTTTATTACTAGATAGGTTCAATCTTTTTTTCTTTCTTAGGCTAGTACTTAACTATCTAACAAGGATCAATATATCAAACTTATATAAATAAAAAAGTTATCAAACTTAAAAAAAAAAGGTTTGGACAGAAAAACGAAAATGTATAATAATAGTTGACAGTGTCTGTGTGAATGTACTCGGATATCAACCAAAGAGGACACTGCATTAACTTCTCTCGTAGAAAATTTTCAAAGAAAACAAGAAAAGCAAAAAGTTGAAAAAGAAGAGACAGATGCAGCAGAATTGGTCAAAATCTTTTTGACAAAACTAAATAAAAAACAATCAAATGTCACTTTCGAAATAATTAGTTTTTATTTATTTATTTATGATGAAAATAATGAAAGCGACTTCTATCTGGGACTGGTAAAAGGACCTCTCTTCATTGGTTGTACATTAGCTGTCAAAGTATATTTACATTTCATGTACATTCGTATAACTCCAAATATATCTCTACACACTAGATGACACTACGAAATTCCCAAACACTAAAAGTAAAATTTTCATGACTTATATTTAAAATTACTGCCAACTCTTTATATTTTGTTATCCACAAGAATCCGGTATGATTACATTTTAGAACTACATTTATATAATTGTTTTTCCTCATCAAAAAATAGTTTTATTTTTGTCTCACAAAAAATCTAGATTTAATGAGAATTAAATGAACAAGACGAAAAGAAAAACAAAATAAAGAAAAAGACATATGAAAACGTAGTCCCCCTCTTCTCTTTGCTTTCTTCTGAACATAAAATTCTTCTCCCTCTCTCTCTCTTTACCTTTAAGCTACGACGCCGTTTTAATCCAACACTTAGGAGCTCCGGCTTCATTAAAGTTGTGGACTTACCTTCTTCAAGACCTAAAAACAAAAGAAGTCAAGAGAAAGACCAAAATCCTGATTTATGGGTTTCATCGTGTTTTGTGCTTTGGGTTAGAAACCAAAAGGGTGACTTAAAAAAAAAAAAACATTTAGATGCTTAGACGAACAAAAAGAGTTTGTGAAGTTCTTGTTGGTTAGTGTGCTGTGTTTCTTGCAAATGCTGTGTCTCTTCTCTCTGTAAGTTCTTTAATAATTTTTCTTCATATACTCTGTTTTCTTCCCTATTTTTGGTATTCTTACCTTAATGATAACTTTTAAGTATCTAAAGGCTAATCTTTAGCACATATATATAGCAAAGTGTAGATTAAAGATTACTTTTTTTTTTGTTTGTTCTCAGCTTCTTGTGGGGTTTTCAATTGAAGTTACCTTAGCTTAGAATCTTGTCTATATCAGTTCTAATGGAATTAGCTCGACACCTCTAATAATTAACAAGTTCTAGTCACAAAATGAAACTAATTATGGACGCCAAACAAAAAAAGAATGAAACTAATTATTGTATTTAAAATGTATCTCGAATAAGAATATCATGTGTATACGATGTATTGTCTCTGTATGGAAGCAAAGTATGATATCATATTTTAATCATCTATGATTGTGCTACAAAACTTTAAATAATACTTTGAGCTTATGATGTTATCTTGAGGGCTAATGCATGACCATTATCTACTTTCTTTGACCATTGCTCTGTCTACTAATTTTCTAATCCAAAGTCTTATCTTTTAATGCATTGGTTAGTCTAATCCCTTTGTAGTTCACTTTTCATTTTGAAACCAAGTCACCGATCGATTTGTTTGTCTGTCTGAGAGAATAACTCGAAGCGTATCGTTGTGTCCTTGTGACGCTGCAAAAAGCAAGTTGTTGAGTTGTAGTTTTATGTTTTTTTCCGCAACTTGCATGAGATTAGCTTTTATCTCTTTTGAAAGGTAGCAAGTATTCTTATGTCGAAAAAATCCGATCTTTTCTTGTTTGTTCGATGAGAAGGAATGGAATATTATAGAGACTCGGCAGGGATGATGATGGAGAATAAGCGCAATGTCTGCTCTCTTGAAGAAAACAGCATTAAACGACACAAATCTGATCTCTCTTTCTCTTCCAAGGTCTTAAGATTCTCTCAAATCTTTCATTGTGACCATGAAGCTCCCTGCCAATCCTGGACCAGCTTTGCTAATGATCTTGAAACTTTGTTGTTGTGTGGTTCAAACAGGAGAGGAAAGACAAGTTGGGAGAACGTATATCAGCTCTTCAACAACTAGTTTCCCCTTACGGAAAGGTAAATATTTAGTCGAAATTTTCTTTTCAAGCAAGAGAAATGATCTCTCTTACATGTTCAAGTCTGTATCACCGCAGACCGACACTGCATCAGTTCTTCTAGAAGCGATGCAATACATTCAGTTTCTTCAAGAACAAGTCAAGGTCTGCTCGGTTTTTTCGAATCAAAACATGTTTTCATTCGTCTCTTCTGATCCAACAATGACTTTACTTATTATTGTTTGTACAGCTTCTAAGCGCTCCATATCTGCAAGCAATAATTCCAACTAATACACAGGTGAGCAGAGAGTCTTGATGACCCCTTTTACTCGGATTTCTGTGAATCTAGACTCAGCATCTGATCTTTTGGTATCTGTAACTAGGAGGAGGTGGAAGAGTACAGCCTAAGAAGCAGAGGTTTATGTCTTGTCCCAATGGAGTATACATCAGGAGTTGCTCAAACCAATGGTGCTGATATATGGGCTGCTGTGAAGACTCCAACATCTCCTGCTTCTAATCTCAAGTCTTCTAATTCGCCCTTTCGATGATTGAGTCCTCCATTGCTAAAATCTTTCTTGTTTCAAGACTAATGAAGATAATAAGCTAAAAACGTTAGTCTGATGATGATATCTCTGTAACCACGAAAGCTGTTTCTGTTATTTTTACTGCTTAATTACCAACTCTGTGGTGTCATCTCATTACTTAAGACTTGAATAATGCAAAAAGTTTTAACTTCCTGGGAAAAAATTTAGCTTAAGCATCCTGTTTATATCGGTTACTGAATTAGTTCTGGTGAAATAAAAGACCGGTTTAGAGAAACCCGGGAAATCTAACCCGACCCAACATTGTGAATTGCGGCTTTTGAAGAGCAGCAGCTAAACCCTAAGCCCTCAAATCAATCAAAATTACGCACATCAGAGAAGGCAGAGAGAGAGACGACGATGGATCACATAGCTGCGGCGGAGGAACAAATCGTATCGGAGAGGCTAAGAAGAAAGCTTGATGAAGTTAATGCAGCTGCTCAAGCTCAGCTTTCTCCTATCCAAGATCATATCAATTTCACACTTCAGGTATATAAATCTCTGTATTCGTGTGTGTACGCTCCTCGCAAGCTCATCACCAATTAATGTCGCATCCTTCATATTTTCTTTCTTAGGCTTTCTGATTTAACAAATGTTTAGCTTCTGAATATGAAATCTGTATTGGTTTAATACAATCAAAAGCTGCAATGTCCAAGTCATATAACCAGAAAAGCCATTACTTTTTAAAAATTGCTCTGTTTCGTTCTGTATTTGTATTCAGAGACGTTTTCTTTGCTCACCACTTATTTATATGATCTAGTAACTCAAATTAATCAACCCTGACAACGCACTTCATTGTTGCAGCAAGCTTATTTCAAATGTGCATATGAGTGTTTTGACAGAAGAAGAAACCAAGAAGAGATAAGTAACTGCGTCGAGCACTGCAGTGTTCCCGTTGTCAAATCTCAACAGCATTTCGAAAACGATATGGCTCAGTTTCAGGTGCGTTTAAAAAGATGATACCAAATGTTTGGTGCGTGTAAAGATGATTATAATAACTCATCTTTTGTCGAATGAATGTATAGGAAAGACTGAACAGATCACTGATGGTGTGTCAAGACAAGTTTGAGGTAACAAAGCTTCAGAAGATAAGGCCTGAAGCGGTTAACGATATGGAGAGTTGCGTGCACAAAGCTATTGAGGAGAATCTCAATACATTACCACATATTGTGCAGAGAATGAAGACAGCATTTAACATTACCAACTAAACCTGAAATAAACTGCTCCTCAACAAAACAGTGGATTACAGAAGTTGGAATGGGACATTGTTTAAACATTGCAGACTTTTGTATGAGATCTTTGTTTTGTCCCGAAAATTAAAAACCCTATGTAAATCAGAAAGTGTCATGTGGCGCACAAATAAAATGTTTTGTTCACTTTTTTGGTTAAGGAATTGTAAAAATTTGTTTTCCATTCCGTTTTGTTTTTTTTTCAGACAATCTGGTAGTACGGACTTACGGTAGACTGTAGTGGACTTGAATATTTTTTTATTGTCTACTAAAGTTTATTAACAACTAAAAACGAAATTTAATCTTCTGTAGTACGGAGTTATATGCTTCTAGAACTATGCATTTAAACCGAATTATTAAAAAAAAATTACCAATATGAATACAAGATACATACGGATTTAACAAAGAAGAGAGGCAATTAATATAGAGACTATCAAAAACCAATACAAATATATAGAGATTATCCTCGCCAACAAACAAAAAAAAAAAAAGATTTAATAGAGATTTTTGTTGTTGTTGTTAAAGAAGATTTAATAGAGATTTGATAGTTTATATTTGTCCGTTTGGGAAAAGGACTTACAACAATAAGTAAAGACTATATCTCATCTCTGCCGCTGTACTATTTTCTTCTTGTATGTAATTTCGATAACGATGG
>VBRH01000338.1:60877-79004 GCA_014578085.1 Cardamine resedifolia | reverse complement strand
TAGTCGGAACACAAACCTCATCGGAATGAGTACAAACTGCAGCCTGCAGGGGCGGTTCTCCACGAAATTAGGGTTTACAGGTCACAGCGATCAGCTAGATCCAGACTTGTGGAATCTAAAGTTTCTACAATAAAACGGAAACAATAATGAGTATGATTGTCAATGGTCATAAAGGGAAGCCGAACAAGCTTTTTAGAGAGACACCGCGGCGCAGAGCGAGAAACAACCACCTTAAAGGCCGTTGAAGCCCGTACCCTCCAAAATATATCTTCTGTACTTAAAACGTATTTTATTTCTTAATAATGTGGAATCGAAATAGGCCTTCTTCTTTTTTTAATGTTATGGCAAAATTTTAATTGATTCGAAAAGTTAATAGTAAACACTGTAAGTCATATTCATCCCCATGGAGAAATTAACATTACGACAAAGCGACCAATATATATTTCCGTTTATTAATGTGTTTTGATGGTAAACTAGTAAACTCTTTGCGGCAGTGACTCTTTCCTTGAGAATGTAAGTAAACTTATGGCACTATGAAGATCACTTTCAAAGCTTACTACGGATTTATTTGTTTCTCGAATGAAATCCGGACTTATGTATAGTATTAGTTTTCTATGAATTTATTTATTTTTTAACATAAAATCCGAATTGAACATCCAAACCCTGGATAGTGGATACAATGTGATTTGATCACTGAGTCTATATATAAACAGAAGTTAGATATTGAACCTAACACGTACCAACTACTTTCTTCCCACTACCACAATAATCTCACCCAAAAAAAAAAAAGCCCTTTCAGTCAAAGCCTCAAGAAGAAATCATTGTGGCCACTACTCTCACAAGTCTTTTTCTTTTTCTTTTCCCTTTTTCTTCTTCTTAAAAGTACTGCATGAGATCTAATGTATGCATTTAAATAAGATGATGTAAAATAAAAGCATGGGTAAAGAATATTAAAACCCCAAACTCAACTTAAAACATAGGTAACTACTCTTCATATAAATCTCATTCTCTTTACAACTAATAAGTTAGTCACACTCGCATACACACACACCTGAGGAAAGAAACAAACAACTCAAGAATAATCCTTTCAACTTAAGAAAATGTGCATAAGTCAATGCTGCGCCATGATACGTAGTAGTAATTGATTCAAGTTCTTTTCGTGTAGATCAAAATTTAACTAAGCATTCAGTCTCAATGCAAGAGAACTTACAGATGCTTGCTTGCTTTGCTTTGCTTAGTCTATTGGGTGCTTATCGATTTGACGAGATGTGTAGTGCGCAGAAAGCAAAAGCAGAGAAAGAAATGCACTGGCCACGAATATCGCATCAAACCATCGATGATAAAAATCAAACTGAATATCTCCGCCTAATACTTCTGTTATTATCCCTCTGTGCCAACAAAACAGCTTTCAGTAATAATCGATTTTCTAACTTTTCAACAGAAGAAAGATATATGTATATAACGACGCAGGCAGCAAATCGATTAGTTGAATATCAGAGAACTCGGTGTACCTGTACTCATTTCTCAAGCTTTTTCTTATAAGAAGAATGGAAGACAAAAAGTACATTCCCATGATTTCGGAGAGGAAAAGCACAACATTGCTTGAAGATCCACTTCCTACCCTTGAGACTGCAAAGAAGAACTGTACAATCGGAAGAAAAAAAAAACCCAAGTCATTCACCAAAATTTATAATAGCATTCAAAATAAGTGGATAAAATAGAAGATAGTAAAAAGACGAATGGAAGAAATTTAAAAGATAAAATCACCTTCATCAGATTCGTCAAGAATCCCCTCACTGATATCACGATCAACATCCCAATAAATAATAGGGAAATATACTGAAAATAATAAAGAAAGAGACAGAATCAGACCAAGGTTTCACTATCCTGGACCCCCAACTAAGACTCATAAGGTAATTTGAGAACGATATAAGCATTTTTAAAGATAAAGTCATTTAGGATTAACAACGTCTAAGAAAACTTAGATCTCCTAATGACAAAATTCTCCATCGCATCAAAATACAGTTATTACTTTAAAAAATAAATCCTTTAGCTTTTCTTCTGTAAAACACGTATTAAGGAGAAAATTTAATAACAAACCTAGTTGCATTTCATTGGCTTTACTACTTCATACATATAAAAAAAAGGTCAAGCAAACCTGTGAGAGCAATGCCGCATCTACTCCTATATCAAAGAACTGCAAGAATATGCTGATCATCATTGTGACCGGATCTTTCGTGCCAGCCTGTAAACAAGCTGATTACTATTCCATGTCGTAAATAAGTAAACAAATGGTGATAACGATGCAAGCATTCATCATAAACTGTATAAGAAAAGAGCATGAGAGTACCTCCTTGAAAACAACACTTTGTAGAGACTGCAGATAAAACAAAGGAAAATACAGAGAAGTTAGAAATCCTGGTTCACAGTTTACAACTGAGAAAACATTTAACCAGAGATATCAGAGACATTTTCATCTAATAAACCATTTCTGTTCTGAGAACAGCTACAAACTTCACATCCCAGAACCACACAACGTAATGGGATCCACAAAGTTTAATTCTATCCATCAGTCGAGATCTTTGAAAATTTTGTAAGATCATAGAGAAAGCTCTACTCTTTCCAAGAAGTAAAGAAGCTCAGACAAAGAATTCCTTAATTTTGAACTCTGCATCAAATATTTATTAAAGAAACACTGGTGACTGGTCACAAGAATCCGTTGTTACATGCATGCGGAAGAGTTTAACATAGTATTGCATTACTAGGCTAACTTAGGAGTTAAAAATACTGAAGGCTAGCAACTCAAATAAAAAACAAACAAAATTTACCTTTAACATCTTATACACACAGTAAATGGAACACGCATAGCCAAGTAAGTTCTGCACATGACCCTTCCATGTTCGAGAAAAAGCAGCAGCATCCTTCAAATGGAATAAAGTTAGATAAGTGCTTATAAAATGTTTATAATACAATGTAACAAGAGCACAAAGTAAGAACCTAAGTAATAAGTAATTTCGTCGAAGATGTCATTGCCAATTTGCCATGCCAATGAGTAGAATTTAGTCGTTAAATTAAAAACTAATGGAATAGTGCTGAAAGGGAACCTTTGCTTGGCGGAGTTCATAAATTTCCAAGAATAGCTGCTTTGATAGCTCTTCTAAACCTTCCACCTCCGCCTCCATTAGTTTTATATCTGCAAAAGAAAAAAATCAATGAATTTGGGGAGACATCAACACATAGTAATTAATATGCTGAACTAATATCTCATCTTATTATGTACACTAAAAAAAATCTAAAAGAAAATACATAATCCTATGCAAATCCTGAATCTGGCAACAGGATGCAAACTGTAACAACTCAACAACGTTATCATACAAATAATAGACAGAGGCTGAACTGATCTCAGGTTAACCAAATCAAAGGTCTCATTTGTATGGTAAAATCCTATGTACGCATCCCTCTTTGGCTAGAAAACAATTGTTTTGCAATTCCTCTTTCTCGATGTTGTTGGTTTAACCACTGAAATACTAGAATATAGCCACAACTAAATTGTTATAAGATCCTAACTCCATTCTACTTTAGACAACACCACCTAACACGAGCAGACCTTCTCGTGCTTTACATTCTTAAAGCCAAATCTTAATTGTCTGTTTACTACTACATTGTTCTACATTCCCCTATGGTGGATGATGATCTCCAGATGACACCAAAATATAAATTAGCATTTTGATAATCAGAGTGGTCTGGACTTTATTTTCCGTCTGCTCTTTAATAGCACTGGTGAGCAAGACATGGAGTAAGGTGGTCAAGAGAAACCAACCTATTTTTCTACCGAAACTTCTAAATTCTTCCAGCTCACAGAAACAAGATGAAAACTATTTAGATGGTTTACTTCACATAAATCACTCCTAGGAGTCAAACAAATGGAGTCAAAGATAGTGCACATGTAAAATCACTCCTAGGATGATAATGTTGGGCAGGCACAACTGCAACTAAAACTTAATCATATAAACTGACCTTGCTCCTTTTGGTCATCTTGAACCGACCGCACAACAGTCCCAACAAATCTTCTAAAGAAAGATTTACCCTTTTGATGCTGGAAGCCAAAAGCACCAGTTGATTACTTCCTCAGCTCATTTCAGAGTTAGGAGAAGCATAATTACGAAATATCTCTTATCAGTCTATGTTTAACAAAACTATTTCGGGAAAATTGTC
This sequence comes from Cardamine resedifolia, assembly GCA_014578085.1. NCBI lineage: Eukaryota > Viridiplantae > Streptophyta > Magnoliopsida > Brassicales > Brassicaceae > Cardamine > Cardamine resedifolia. Next base: position 74,789 of record VBRH01000338.1, on the reverse strand, counting down.
TCTATGGCATATTGACTGATACATAGAAAAACAAGTGTTATGATACAAAATCAATTCAGAGTCTGAAGAGCATTTTGACATAGAAGTCCAGAAACGCCGATCTAATAAGAATCCAAACCCAATACAGATGTGAAAGAGTACGAAACTTTAAAGTACAATCACATGTAGAGTATGCTAAAGTAAAAGACAGAAACGTACCTCTTCTGATACTAGACTTCGTTCCACCTCCACTTGACATAAAATAATTTTCTTCTTCTTAGTTATGCAAGTCTCAATTGATTGCATCAGTTGCCTTTCCAGCGATTTTATTTCTGATTCTTCAATCTCCCTATATGTTTCCAGAGAGAAAGAGAGACAGGAAAACATGCTGTTAGATCACAAATTTTCCAATCCAGCCGCTCATCTATCAGTGTAAATCCATTCACATCACAGAAGATGAAACGCTTCATTAAGAGTTCATCTACTTCGAATCAAAAATCCACAGAACCATTTGCCTCATCGAAGAATAAGAATTTATGTTCCCATTATGTGCAGTTTCGTAACATTTTCTCTACATCAACTCAATATCTTTCTCTTCCTTAATTTTACTTTACTCTCAGTCCCAAACTATTTTTATCTCCTCTCGGAAGGAAAATAAAGTGGCAATTGACGCATGCAGAGCTAATTCTGTCTATCTAATTGTTCATCCCAGTTAGCGGTGCAACCAGAGAAATATACTCTATTGACAGCCGAGACAAAACAAAACAGCAAAAGCAATCAAAATAAAGCACAAGCTAAAAGAAGAAAACATAATAACAATTATATGTATAGGTTAATACCTAATGAAGAGCGATATATAACTGTAGGGTAAATTTACAGCTCCAAAACCCGATAAAACGGCCATGAGGGTCACACCAATGACCCCGATTCTGCTTATCAGTTGAGGCATTGAGAAGAAACCTTTCGAGATAAAACGGTGTTTGAGTCAAGTAGTCCAACAAGCAGTGACAACTGACAAGATCTTAAGCATCCAAAACAATAAGAACCGAGAGCGTTTGCATATATAAAAAGCCACTGTGGAGCAGAAATAGACACAAGCATAAAGAAGGCAGAATGATTGATTCTACGAATTTCTTCTGAAGGTAGTTTCCACAGTCAGTCAATTATAGTCAGTGTCAAAATGCTCACATCTATATTTCAAGTTAAAACAACATATCCCTCTACTCCACACATTCAGAAGTACACATTATTCATAACAATGTTAAAATGATCTAACTGAAAGTTTAAATCAACTTGCTTCTCACTTATCCAGTGTTGAAGGAAGAGAGAGGGAGCATAAACTCAAAGAGGAATCGTACCTTTGTCTTGTGAAGGCATAGGAAAATGAATTCCCATGCGCCAGAAAGCATAGAGGAACGCTGTCAGGAATAACAAGGCCCCAACAGCAGAACGTTCCCTTCTTACACCTGAAATGATGGTTTACGTACAAAAAAGAAAAGTAAAGGCAGGCACATAGAATTGCTGTACTATGTGACACTACGATACTAAACCAAAAAAAAAAAAAAACTGAAAGACAGAAGGATCAATGCCATAAGGCAATGAAATATTACTTATAAATATTGATCCATATCAATCCAATAAAACTCGTGAATGATGAGAAAGAAGCAAATAAATTAAAGCCAAAAATCTAATACAATGTCAATCATTAGTCCCCATAATATTTCTAAAAGATAAATTGATGAAGCAAAAGACTGTCCATCATATGCACAGAACTGTTGATCCCAGCTTAGTAGCATATAAATATAATTTACAAACCGATCTAGGAAGTCGAAATGACATTTGTATCAAAAAAGGAAAGAGGAAGAACATCAAGAGCAAAATAAAAATAGAGGTGGCATAAGGAAAAGGCTTACCAGTATTGCGGAGCATCAAATAGCAATGATAATACGGTAACATGAAAACAAGGAGCACTATCAAACAAAAGAGATCCACCTTCCAGTTTACCATCCTTGCCCTGCAAAGCAAAACAAATCTCAATAAAAAAAGTTCCAAGGCTTAAACTATTTTCTAGCTTATACAAAGAGCTATAGGTATCATGATATGATTCAGAGCTAATGCAGAACTAAACAATGTAACTGTCAAAGCTCAATGAATATATATATTCACAACGCTTTCATAGCATGTCAAATTAAAAAACTTCATCCAGCATTAACAACTTTCCACATGAAATAGAGAGGAAGAAGCAATGATGCGTTTCTCATTCATCTGAGAGGAGCAGCGAAACAGTTGCAGAAGATTCTTAGGTCATAAAACGTAAGCCAACATTCAGCTGCGGAACAATCGATAAGGAAGTAAAGTAAAACGAGCTAAAAAAAAACAACCTAAAGCAGAAGAACAGTGGAATTTGGCGGAGAAAGCTTACTCTCTAGATAAAACAGGGATGATCTCGAAGAGAACGAGCTGTAAGAGATTGCAAGAGAAGGCGAAGACGACGCTGAAAATGATCTGAACCAAGGCTCGCTTCTCTTCGTACTCCTTGTAAAGCCTCCGGTTGAGAAACCAAAGACCGGCCGATCCTAAGAGACACAGGGATCCCACCACCACTATCCCCTCGAAGATCGCCCATCCGTAACCCATCTCGCTGATCCAAATTTCTCTAAACTTCAGATCTCTGTTGAATTTGCAGACGAATTGTTCCTTTCTTTCATCATCAGTTCACCAAAGCGAAACCCCAATTTTATTTTATTTTTCTTTGCTCATTCAAATCTTCATCTATTAAACCATTGTAAACCGAACCCGTACCAAATTTTATTATTTTGATAGATAAGAGTAGAAGAAAATTCATGAAGAATGTTTTGAAAACTCAAGAGATCTCAAACATCATTCACAATTGTAATGTCTCGTTCCCGCCAAAACCTTACATAAAGGATTTAGTTCCATTAACATTGCATCTTATAACCATTTTTTTTTTGGGTATTGTTTGCTAACAACATCAATGATTTTGTTGCCTACATGTTAATAAATCATTTACGCTACTGTATTGAATCTCCAAAATGTGTAATATCTGGTACAACATGGGCAAAATACAAAATACAGATACCATTTTACCCCAGTCACAACTTGCAAACTTAGAAGGCTAAATAAATGGAGAAATGAAATAAACAATGAGGACAAAACTCTGGAGAAACGAACATATAGCAAAACCCAGACAAGAAAAACCCACTACCCTCAAATGCTAATATGCGTATTAAAAAGAGAGAACAAGATTTGAGACTCCAATGAGCAAGAAGATTTCACATAAAAAAATACCTGAAGACAGTATAACTTTTGAGATAAATGTGTATATATCACGAGAAGATCAACTAGTAGAAGCAAACACAGTAAGAGCGTTAGCTTGAGAAGGTGGTAGACCGCTTATCAGTGGCTGCAACTGATTCCCATAAACTGAGATTAGGTGGCAGAAAGTTCTGCCTACAATTGCTTTCACTTCAACTTTTTCTACTGGTGACTCCAGTACTTGTCCAAAGATTTTAACCAGGTCCGGAACATGAGAAAGGATCTGATTTTCCATCCAAGCAAAAGAATTCAACAAATGTCCCAAGAAAATGTTTGGCCAAAAGTGAAAATTTTGCATGGAAAAAAATACCTGTGGATTGGATGCCAAAACAAGCGAATATATACAGCTGTAAACAGCCATGGACTCCTCTTGATCTTCCTTTAGAGGTAGACCTCTTAATAACACTGGAAGTACCTGGAATATATTACTTAGGGATGAGTACAGTATTTCGTAAGGTTCAGGAAATAAGCAAAAACAGATGCAACTGGCCTAGCCCAAGATCATACTTGATTTAGCGGTACTAGTTGAGGGTGAACAGCAATCATCCTTGCAGTAGCACCTGCTGCATTATCCCTAACCGCAAGGTCTGGTTCTGACTCCCCGAAAAGCGGGTAAATTAAGTGTAGCACATCACCAAAATATCTGGTATTGAATCAAGGGAAGACAAATATGGCATGAACTGACAATTATCATATTCTCCCAAAATCCCAAGAGAAAACCGGGTTAGACAGAAGATGGATGACGGACGAGCATATAAATCAAAGGATAAAATGTGTAACACGAAAAGGATACTTAAGAGCAGTTTCACCCCCGTTTTTGCATAGCTCTCCAACACAGAAAGCTGCATTTCTTCTATTGGTTGCTTCTGGTGACCCCAATTCTTTGAGCACCAAGGGCATTAACCTCTGCAAGAAAATACTTCCAGCGGTTAGTTTTAATACAGCTCATACACTAAGAAACGAATCATGGAGAACATAAGATGAGGAAAATTACATCAACATAGGCAGAGATTGGAGCACCCATGTCTTGAGCAACTTCAGCAAGACTAGCAACTACCATTGTCCTATCCTGTGGGGGACGTGAAGCTTTCTACAGACAAAAGAAGTGAAACAGTAAGTGCCTAAATTTCAATTTAAGATTTTATGTCAATAAATTCTGTAATCACCAATACCCACCGCAAATTTCATCAACGGCTCAAAGAATTTGGCAAAGACAGGTTCAAAATGAGACCCCATGCACTTTGCAAAGGCGGGAAGGAGGTCAGACACTGCATCTATGAGAACCTCATCATGTCCAGAGTCATCATCATCAATATCACTCTCATCTTCTACTTGCTGACAAGCTGCTTTCTCCGTTAGCAGTAGCAATGTCGCATCAACAAGGGGTGATAAATCTAAAAACCATTGTTGTCAGCACAGGATACAAGAGTAAAGATAATTTGATTATCCTGAAATAATTTTTCATGAAATTGACTCCAACAAGAACGGATACCCACAATTTTGAATGGCTATGTAACCATAATCCTTCATGATATCCGCTATGCTCATGCAAGCCTGAGCAACAACCTCCTTGTCGTCATCTTCAGCCAGGGTTTTGATATAAATATTCATAACTGTATCTGCGATGGACAAAAACTGTTTCAATATCCTCCCGTTATTATTGCAGTTAATGAGCAGAAAATTGCTGTGAAATATGGGTTACCAAGAATTTCATTTGCTTTCCCAGTTCCATCCTACATAAGAACCAAACAATCAGAAAAAGGAAACTACCACGGCTGGAAATTAAAGATAGGAGGGGGGAAGAGTGGGAAAAAGGTAGAGATATTCATAATCAAGTCTCTTACATTGTGAGTCTGGAAGATAGCATGTGCTGCAGCCAATATATCTGTAATTCCAACAGATAAAGGAGCTATAAGTTTCGAGACTCAAAATATTAAGTCTAACTCATAAATTAGGTAAGCTTTTGATTACTAACAGATCCGGTGAGCTGCATATTTCTAAAAAGACTGAGTGAACATGAAATTGAAAAAACAAATAACTTAGACATTTGACCACATATTGAACAAAGGCGGTGAGAAAGAAAATTGGCACATCAATCATATGCTCAACTATCAAAAACCATTAATCATTAGGCCTGCTGCTGATCGTACCATATGTTGGGAAGAAGCTGTGCCTAGTAAACAACATTAACTAAGCTATGTATCAAGTAAAATTAATCTGTCCCCTCCAACAGAAGAGGTCCCAAGGGTTATGGATGAGGTCGACTGTGTCAGCATAGTTCCCGCCCAGTAAAAACAATGACAATCAATGGAACAAGAAATCAAATAATCAACAGATAGAAAAAAAACTCACGTTTCAAACCAGTGACTGCTTGAAGCCGGACATCTTCATGAAAATATGCAGAATGTTTTTCCATAATCTTCAATGATTCCTCCAAGTAGCTTATAAGTTAATGAAGGAAGGAGACATGAAAAAGGTATCTTGTAAGAAGTCCAAAGAAGAAAAAGCGTTAACGGAAAGTTGAAGGATACGGTGCAAAAGAAGATTTAGTGTGGAGTGCAAACAGGCCAATAGCTTGAGTGGCAGCAGCCTTTTCATCCAAAACTCCAGTTCTTACGCTAATGTTCCGAACTCTGGGCTCATCATGAGCATCATCATCAGAGGATACCCCACCAAAATCATTAACATTGTCATCTTCTGACTCATCAAAGTCCACTGCCGACCCATCATCAAGATTGCACGAAGCAAATACTAATGGCATAACGCGAGGTAAATACTGCAAAAAAATATTAGTTTTGTTTACTTAATCACGGGAGTCAAAGCTGTTATAAAGTCTATTTGAAAGACGTTTATGCACACCTGGGCAAAAGTGTCATCCAATATTTCAGCTATGTTGCTGAAGAATCCATGAGTATATTCTCGCAACTCACTGAACTCCAGTTCAAATCCCTGGAATTTTTTTTATTGTGAGCTCTTTCTTCCACAAAATAACATATTTAGTTCAAATATACAGAATAGTAAGGTAACTACCAATATTGCAGCATCAATGAAAGGGGGCAAAATGGCCTCCATCCCTTTTCTCCCAACAGACATCGCAACAATCCCTACAAGTTCGGTAGACCTTGCACGAGCACGAAGATCCTCGTCATTGGTGAGCACCATGAAAACCTTCATATCCTCTAGCACCCTCTCAGCATATGGATTGAATGCTTGCTCTGCGGCAGCAGCAACCGACCCAATTGCAGACTGCAAGCAAGTAGCACGAAGCTTAAATCAATATTTCCGAAACCAGTCCTACAGATACCCTGGCACAGATTGTCAGTGTACCATGCATGTCTCTTGTAGATTACGCGGACTATTTCGAAGGGCTTCCATGAGCTTCCCCATTAAAGAATCAAGGAAAGGAACAATTTCCTCTCCCATGTTCTCACAGAATGCTGCTAAAGCATAGTATGACTTTTCCTGTAGACAATAACGAGAAATGTTACTAATAAACTATTGTTACATGTTATCATCGCAGAAAGGATTTTCAAATAACCACAACCCAGGCTCAGTTCCTTTATTTTAAATTTCACCTTTACTTCCTCAGATGCATCTTCAATTGCGTTCAATACACATGGAAGAACACTCTGATAGTGTGACAGGATTTCGGGCTGAAGATGCTCAGAGAATTGGCCTAGTGCAAATGATGCAGCCCCTCGAACCATTTGCTCAGGGTCTCTTAAAGCTCCTAAGACTATATTTAGAACGGGGTCCAGCTTCTCTTTCATAAGATCAAAGCAACCCTCTGATATAACACCTAGAGCTGTTGCAGAAGCTTCCCGAAACTTCAGATTCGTACTCTGACTATGAATGGAAGCAAACTCAAAAACAGGGAGGAATACATGCTTTGGCAGGTTCATAGCTAGTGTGTCAATAACTTCAGCAGCTGCACGATCAGGAGCAAGATCATCATCGTCCTCTTGATGTGATGACTCAGCGAGTAATGGACACATAACTTGCAAAATTGGTATGACTAGCTTATGTTTTTTAAGGGAATTGTATTTGTACTTTGCCAACCATGAAACTATTTGGATTGCCTGATAAATTAATGGAGTAAGGCATCAGGAATCAGAAGATCATAATCTGAACATTTTTCAAGCAAAAGAGAATAATTCTTATAACCTGGTGACGGGTGCTACTTTCCAGGTTTTGATTACAGGAAACTTCAAGAGAGAATTGCACAATAGATTTGACAGAATCTCCAAGAAGAGGAGCTGGAGATTCAATCAGCTCATCAAAAATTTCAAAAGCAAGTATAGCAACATCCTCTTCACCAGATGCAATACATTTTCTTGATACATTCAATATGCTGGGGATGAAATCTCGGAACTTGACCTGATAGAAATGACATAAGCAGACATTTGAAATCAGTCTTTAAACAATCTTCAGAAAAAGTTGTCCCATTCAAAAAGGAAAGTAAAATAAGTTACACATCCTAAAGATATGTATTAGATACTAGGAGACATTTAACCATGTCTATAAGATTAACCAGAAAGAGAAAGTCGCGAGATTTTACCACTTCATCCCCGTCGTTTGTGAATTCCAGAAAAGAACCCACTGCCCTGGTACATTGCAGTGTAAAGGATAGAGATAAGGTCCAAGAGAAGAGCAACATCTATCAATTCGAGAGAAAAAAGAAATTACTTGAGAGCGGCAACTCTGACTCGGCTGCTGCTTTCATCCTGCATACATTTGAGAAGAAGAGCCTGCAAGTCGGCAAAGTATGGCCTAAATGTGTTCCCAATCGTTTCTGTCAAAGAGCTGAAAAGGATCAATGCGACCTACAAACAACAAAATAAGAGTAAACGAAATAGCTACCAAATCAATTCAAATAGAGAAAAAGGGAGAGAGAAGTTCAAAGGGAAGTTACTTCACGATGATCTTCTTGAGCACTCTGACTACACTGGAAGAGAAAAGTTAATAAGTCAGGCCACTCTCCAGCCGGAACAGCGTACTTCGCTACTACACTCACAACATTGGCACTCGCACGCCTCACCGGCGGACTGTAAAATTTCATTAAGTAAGGAAAATGTCAAATCCAAATTGAAACAAGAGAGAAACCAAACAAAACAAAAAAAGAGAATGAGATGAAGTAAGCGTTCTACCTATTCTCGACGGTGATGCTCTCGATTAAGGATTGCTTAACGTGCTGTTTAAGCTGTGGAGAAAGCTTGGCCCAATGTCCAGTGATCCTTTTGCGGAGGAGGACGGCGGCGAGCTGACGGACATTGGGAGTTTTGGCGGTGCGGAGGTGCTGAACGAGGGCGGGAACAACTTGAGGATCCTTGGCAAGACGCTTGATCTGATCCTCAGCTTGACGGCGAGCATCATTGTCAGGCATGAGGAATTGGATCAACAGAAGCTCAAGAGATTGCGCCATAATTGACCTCCCGATTCCGAAGCAGAGGCTGCTGGAGTTATGGGAGTAAGAGCGAGCGAATAGGGTTTTTCTAAAAAAAAAATCCCCTTTTATTAAATTATGCGAGGGTTTTTGCTTTGCTTCGGTTTTACTTTAACACATTTCTACTTTCCAGGTCAGTAATGTTAATTTTATTCAGTTTTCTATTGGTCCGCATCTTCATTTTTGGTAATAAAACTTCATTACGAGTTTGACTAACTTTGACTACTGTATATTGTAAACTATCTAATTCTATTGATATGAAATTCATCTATTATACTTGATAAATTTTACAATAGCTGATGTATTTGTTAAAACTATAATGTGAATGCCCATGTATTTGATTATATAATCTTACACTGCATTCACATTACGTGGAAGTGAATAAAGTAAGAAGCAACAAGTGAGACCAAGTAAACGTAACCGGCATAGAAGATTTTTGGTCATAGTTGTTTTTAATGAAAGTACATATATGTGATCCACAAATATATATATATATATATATGTGTGTGTTTTATATAAATGTAGAAAAGCTCAAAGATTCAACAAGGTATATATATATATATATAACGTTTCTTATCGACTGCAACCCAAAAACGCTGAACAGCAGCAACTAATGTATGTGTAAGAGACGAACCCAGAAAGACAGACTATAGATTATGAGAGACCACTATGATTTTTATAATTGTTTACTATAAGCCGAAGATATTTTTACATCTCAATGTCTTCGAGATCTGGTAAAGGGAACCTGAGAAGAGCTGCAATTCCAGTCAGCTGTGCCAATTCTGCAAATTCATCAACACTTATTGATAAGTGTTTGGCACAAAAATATCATTGTATAGTTAATTGAATCCCATGCTAAAGAAGCAACACTCACGTTCCCCTGACACATGCATTGACGAAAATATGAAAGCCTCTCCTCCTGAATCTTTCACCGACTCCACCAAATCCACATATTTCTTCCTTGCTTTTACATCAGAATTCCTGGACCAAGTTTTACATATTTATAACGTCAGTATTCCCATTTGCCTCTTAAAACTACAAAAACTGCATTAAAACTGGTATTCCCTTCTATTACTTTACCTGAAAAGCTCGTCCGTAATGAGAAGTGTTTGAATTGCCATTCGTTCGTGAGCAACTTCCACATGTTTTGGTCCATAGCATGCCCGATCTGGATCCTGGATTAAAAGCAAAGGAATATCAAGACATATTGAGATTTTTTAAATTAATGAGAATCTTTCTGTTTATTGCTAAAAAAAAAAAAAAACTGACATTTGAAAGCATGTTGTGGAAATCGCTGAGAGCTTTGACCTGCAATACGCAAATTCACATCAGGCAGGTGGATGACAAAAAGCACAATGCAGAAAACAGAAAACAAAAGTCCTGAAACATGCATATCTAGAAGAAGCTTCTTCCATCCATTTGTCCAATTGCTTCAACGAATCAGGCTCAATATCTGTCACTGAGCAGAAACAAGCAACTATATCCATCCACCATTCAGCCTACGAGAACTTTATCCACCAATATCTAATCTATTACTACCGCCTTTGAGAGTGTTCTTTTCTTAAACAAGAAAAGACCAAATGATCATTACAGATCAATACTACAAGGTGTGTTGCTTAGAGAATCCTCCTGTTCTCCAGTGTCCGAACTATAAACTTACCTTGTAACTAAATGGCAGATTACGAATAAGGCAAACTATCAAACAAAAATGATCGAGCTACGCCTCTGATAGCTGACTGTTTTGGTTTCACACGATTTAAATAAGCAACTAGTAAATATTAAACAACCGGAAGGACGATAAAACATCCTTTGAAGCTAACCCAGTTTTGAATTGGCAATTCAAAATGATTGAAAATATAACAATGGTAGCTAAATTAACATTTTAATCACCTCTTTTGCTGCTTTAGTATCTTTGATCATATTCATCACGTTCGGAGCATGGAGAACCTCGCCCAGGCTATGTCTGTGTTCCAAAACATACAGAATAATAGGCTTTTTAGAAGTGAACAAGCAAAAAAATACAAACAACTAGAGATGAACCGTTAACACTGATAGCCAACATGAGTGAAAAATCAGATCCAAGGCCTAGATCTCAAATCAGTGTTCCACAGCCTTAATAATTTTTGAGCATGTTATATCATTTGACACTCAGCTTTCATTGTTTTTTAAGCATGACAGAACATTATTTTGACAGGTTTCATGAAATGTTCCACAGAAACACTACCTATATCCAGAGTTTGTGTGCACCAGAATTATACGTGATTTGTTCTCAATAATAGGTCTCAGTTGTCTTCTTTCTGCTTCCAACAATAAGTGGCGATGAAACTGATCCTGAAGATGAGAAACAACCAAATGTTCATGTGTGTCATATAAGTATGGAAAATCTGTAACCCTTGTAAGTTTTTTCATCAGGTATAAGCTTGTCCAGCTGCAATTTGAACAATAATTAACCCTGTAAATTTAGAAATAGTCTTCAGAGAAGAAAAAACAACCTTTGTGAAGCCGGGACTTGCGATCACTGCACAGCGAACGACACTGAAATCAACATGTTTCACAAAGGCCTGTGATATTGCAAAAGAGTTTTAGTATATGTGAAACTCTGGTAAGCTTTTTTTGTGGTACTTTTTAGAAAACAACGGAAAAAAAATCAACACCATGAGAACTAAAACAAACCTGCAGAACGTTCTCAAAGAATTTCTTCAAGGCCTACAGAAAAACAAATAAACAAAAATTGAAGGGATAACATATACAACAAATTCCATTAACCATAGTTTTGGGCACTTAGATGATTAAACAATGAAGGAACATACAGACTCGTAACCAGCAATTGCAGGTCCATGCTTCCTAGGAATGGATGTTTCTATTCGTGCACGGCTACTTGTCACACTGCCAAACAAGAAAATAAAGTAAACAAGAACAGAAATGGAGGATTTTATTTTACCCCTTTGATACTTGTTCAGCCAAAATTACCCAGGTGACAAAAGTAGATATACATGGCGCCAAACACACAAACTAGAATAACAACAATTTTCACAGACAATGGACCTTGTCAAGTTCAATCAGTACCTTCTGCCGACAAGGAAGATTTGTGCCAGTCCTTCTTGCATTAGAACTACAGCTAGATCAGCACTAGCAGCAGGATCTGTGCAAAAGATTAAGTAATATAAATTTGAACCCCAAAGACAAAATAAATTTCAAAAGCATCCTTTCACTGAAATATAGGAGGTCAAATATATGGAGCAGCATACCAGAGGCCTGCTTGAGTGTTTCAAGAGCCAATGAGTCCCAAAATTCCTGCATATTAGCCATGTAAACACACTACCGATTACAAATGAAGTTTTCATATAAAAAGGGAATGCTAAGTTCACATTAATCACCAACACAGTAAGTAGACTGCTACAGAAACACCTCAAGACTTATGTACGTTAAGACAGCTTCTACACAGTTTTCAAAACTTTATAAATGGGGTCCTGCCGTTTAATAACCATATTTAAAAGCAGTTATATTTCTAGGCATAAGAAAATAAATGTTAACGGTTATGAATATTTAATCCAAATTTTAAACAATAATATTTAGTGTCGCTGAATCTACAGATATTATCTTGCAAATGTATCCACACTACACCAGCATGCACCATGTTACTCATAAAATAGAATCTAGATTGCAAGACACATCATGTCACGCTTACAAGGTAGAAATAGAACAACACTTCTGGAGGTTAAAAATAGTAGAAAGAGGACATCTACCTTTCTCAATACAAAAGGTCGTTTCAGCTCAAGCTCCAGAGTATGGAAAGCACCAATCTGCGATATAACACAAGCTTCAGACCCGATAATCTATATGGTAAAAGTCAGCCTCACATCTACCTTTACGTGCTCATTCTCCAGGATATTCTTCCCACGTATGCGCAAAACAGACCCGTCTTTGTCATAGTCCACCTCCTAATTGAATAAATAAAGAGAACTGAAGACAATCAGACCATGAAATTAGACAAATATATCTTCCACTGTCAAGAGTACCAATATTAAAGGGCGAAAGACAACCAAAAAAGGTAACATATGTAAGCAGTATCAATTATACTACGCAAATAATTGTAAAGCAATAATGTGCATATATGGTCATTGCGAATTTAAGTATGATATTTGAAAAAAAAAAAATGGGTTTGTACAACACAAAGGTATTAACAAACTTCCATATCAATCCCTTAAAACCATACCTCAACTTGTACTTCCAGCTTCAGTCTAACACGTTCAGAGTCTCTTCCACCACCAGGTACCTCTCTCTGAACTTTTCTGATACCAGGCAGAACAAGAAAAACTTGAAATGGTAAACGCCGTCTAAGATTTGTTCTAGATCAAGCTGACACCTTTTTCAGACCAGTTACATATCAGAGATGGCAAACTAAAACTCTTTGCTTGCATTAACTAAAATAACAAATCAAGGAACTTTTTATGTGATACATGATATTAACGAGAAAATAAAGCATATTTGCTTAAGACTTCAATGGAAGTAGCTCAAGAATTTACGAGGGTAACACCCTGAAAGCACGAAAGGCGGTGAAAAACTAAAGGAGATTGTACCTGAAAGTGACTGCCATGACACTATCACCGGCGGCAATCAGGTTATAAGCATACCAGAGATCATCGGAGTCCTCAGCCACCATCTATCCTCAATTTAAGTTGCCAATACCCAGAGGACCAAAAACAAATCAGCAAAGCTATTGAATTGCAGTTACAAATTAGGGTTTGAGACATGAGCACTCCCAGAGGAAGAAAGGAATCAATCAAACCTTAACGCTTCCGGGTCCATTACGAACAAAATCCCTGCGAACGATCTTCATCTCTTGGGTTTTTTGAATCTCGAAAAGGTTCAATTTTTCAGTTATCGGGTTAACAGAAGTTCACATAGACTGAATAAAAAACAACCAGAGGGATAAGAGAAGCCAAAGCACCCGAAATCGACGACCAGTGGTGAAATCGACGACGGCGATGAGCTCAGGCTCCGGCCCCACCTCAGCTAGAAACGAGTGGATAAGGAAAACTTTTTACAGCAAAAGGTGCAGTGGTCGAAAGTTGCAGAGATTCAATCCGCGTACTTACGCAGTTTCGATTTCGAAGATTCGATTCACAGCTTGTCAAGGTCAAAAAGCTCTTA
>VBRH01000338.1:28671-47287 GCA_014578085.1 Cardamine resedifolia | reverse complement strand
AGGGTTTTCAATTGATAAGGCTTTCGATGACCGTGAGATCAATATGGGCTGATAATGCTAACTAAGCCCAATTATTGGCCCCAAACGTACAAATGTCTCAGAATGTTTTTTATTACTAATTTCATAAAAACCATTTCAAATTAATTTGTGGGTTTCTAAAACAATCTGAAACTGTGTATAGGTACCATTTGAAGGATGCAGTGCTTAAAGGAGGGATCCCATTGGATAAGGGATACGGTATGCCCACCTTCGTGTATCACCCAGCGATTTGCATGCAAAATGCGTTTAACAATGGAATGTCGAATCACTCAACCATCGTCATGAAAAAGATTCTAGAGGTTTACAAGGGCTTTGAAGGATTATCCTCTTTAGTCGATCCATGTTGCTGGTGGAATTGGAGCCTCTCTTCACATGATTGTTTCCAAGTACCCAAATATGAAAGGGACCAACTTTGATCTCCCCCATGTCATTGAGAATGCTCCATCTTTCTCTGGTACATATATCTTTGTTATACGTTTCATATCATTCTTGATCAAAAGTGATTTATATGTTTACGAAACGATGATATAACAATGGGTTTTTGTTGGAATATGGTCCATGCAGGTATTGAACATGTTAAAGGATATATGTTTGTTGGTGTGTACCCAAAGAAGATGCCATCTACCGTGGTTGGTTTTTTGTTAGAGAGGCAGTATAGTATTTATCTGGTTCACTTTTGTTCATTCAATATTAGTAATAATTTCATGTTCTAGTTTGATTATTTCTGTTTGATCATGATTCATGACTATATATTGACAGATAAACATTTTCCCCAAATCATTTTTACAAGTTAAAGTTTTTATTTGACTTAGATAAGATGAGTTGAAACCAAGAATCAATCCACCAAAACACACGAATTATAATTTATTTTTCAGCTTGAATTTTTTCGTATAATATCTAACATCTCTCTTTATTCTTCTTTTACTTAGATCACACTTCAAGCTACATAATGAAACATAGGCTTATTATGTACAACAGAAACAAAAAAAACAAAAAAAAAACAGGAGAAAACATAGAAAAACCCTTGATGGAGTCCTACTGAATCTGGACATCTATGACTCTGCGTTCCACTTTGGTTTTAGGAATAGTGATAAACAGCACTCCGTTTTTAAGCTCAGCTTTGATCTTGTCTTTCTCACAGTTTTCTGGGAGCTGAAGTCTGGTTCCATAAGAGCTAACGCTTCTTCCAGACCAAGAATCATCATTTTCTTCCTTGTTCTGTTCTCCTTTGATTATAAGAACGTTCTCTTCGACAGAGACTTTAACGTCTTCTTTGGAGAGACCAGGCATGTCAAAACGCATCTTTATCTCGTGTTCTTCTTCTTTGATGTCCCATGGGGCACGAATCTCTGGAACACCACTTCCTCCTCTGTTTCTTCCTGGGATAGTCATAGTATCCTCGAACATCCTGTCCATGGTGTCAAGCATTTGTCGCATTGTCCTCATCGGTGACAGAGGATCCAACAGTCCTGTCGTAATGATTAAGACAGAGCATTCATTGTTAAGCAAAACCAGATAAAAGATTTTCGAGTTATACAAGCTAAGTTCGATTGATTAGTTAAACGTACCGAGAGGAGAAGCATCCATGGCTAAGCGTTGAGGTCTTTTCTCAACACTAGACCCTTGATTACCGTTTTGTCCTTGGTGAACAACATCGATGGAGTTTTCTCTCTGGTCTTGAGCTCTGATCCGGCTAGGGATCCTCCGTGGAAACGCGATGGAGGACGGAGCAGTGGATTTGGATGAGGCAGAGGGAGATGTAGCGAGAGGCGAACGTAGAGCCGATGCAAATGAGAGTGTGGAAGCCATGTGTTCAATTTACAAAGAGAAAAATGTCGCTGACCAAATATAGGTTTTGAGTTTGCTACGAGTTTGGAGAATGTAGTAAGTACGTATGTATATATATAGATGGAGATGAGGAGACGCAAAGTGACAAATGGAGAGATCTTGAAGGTTGAAGATTTAATACGAAGTTTCTCGACTTTGTTTCCTATCTTTTTTTTTTCTTTCATTTTTTTTCCTTTTCTTTTTGTTGTCCTCCTCTCCCGTGTCTCATCTTCTCCCGAACCATCTTTTTTGTATTGTTATTGTATGTACTATGTAGCCCAATCAGTGTTTAATTGCGATGAACTAAAATAATAAATGAACTGAAAAACAAAGACTCTAGATTTCTATAACTTGAATAAATGATGATTATAGAAGAAATTAAATTTAAAGAAAAAAAAAACTAGTCAAAACAACTCACCAATATGTGTACTATTTTGCAGAAACATATATTTATCATAAATATAATGGCCAAACAAAATCTTAAAATATATACTGGAGAAATTAGGAAAATCTGTATAGTTTAAAAGAGAAAGATCGTAAAAGCTAAAAAAAATATATTAAAAAGTAGGCCTATTAACTGTAAGGCCTATTAAGGGCCTTCTTGACACACACAAAATGATTTGTGACAAATCTAACTATGGGATTTACGACGGTGCAACTGAGGATATTTCGGTAATTTCAACTCTTCTTTTCCTCGATCCCCAAGAATTCGAGAACCCACCACAAGGCAAGAAACTCTGTCGTCGTCCACAAGAAGATCAAACATTTCCGTCTTCTGCAAACATATTCTCGTTTGAATCGGGGAACCCTAATTTCTAGGATTTTAGGGTTTTATATATTTCTTTAAAGATCCTTCTGTAATTTAAAGGTTGTGCTTTTTGGAAGAGAAATGGGTGGTTCTTCGGAGACAAAGATCTTACAAGAACTTATACTTTACGCGGCGAGTGCTGCTTTCAGCTGCTTGGTTCTCTTTGCGGGTCTTCGTCATCTCGATCCTAATCGTGAGGCGTCTAAAAAAGCTCTCGAGCATAAGAAAGAAATCTCCAAGCGTTTGGGTCGTCCTCTTATTCAGACCAATCCATACGAGGTTATTTTTATTCATTCTTTTACGAATTAAGAACCTTGAAGTCCCATATGGTTATTAGTTATCATAGAATTTGATATATGGTTCGTGGATAACCAGTTTGTAATATGTTAAGCTTTGGTCTCTGTTCAACATTAAAGTTTGGATATTTTGAGTTCTAAATGTTTTTGCTCAAGCTGATGAAGAGCTCTAAAAAAATGCTCATTTGTTACTAATTTTGTAAAATAGGATGTAATAGCATGTGATGTGATAAATCCAGACCACATTGATGTGGAGTTTGGTTCTATTGGAGGATTGGATACCATCAAGCAGGCTTTGTTTGAGCTTGTGATTTTACCATTGAAAAGGCCTGAGCTTTTTGCTTATGGGAAGCTTCTTGGACCTCAAAAGGGTGTCTTGCTCTATGGACCTCCTGGTACTGGAAAGACTATGCTTGCTAAGGCTATTGCCAAAGAATCAGGAGCTGTTTTCATTAATGTTAGGGTTTCTAATCTGATGAGCAAGTGGTTTGGAGATGCTCAGAAGCTTGGTAAGTTCAGATTCTGTTTTTGTGGCAAAAGTTGCTCACTTTGAGTTCCAGTTCTTCCGGTGTTTTCAGCTTCACATTGTGCAACGGAATTGTTCAACTTTATTGGCAATTTTTGTTTATAGTTATATCCTTTTGGTCTATTGATGGTGTTTCTAATCTATGAGCTGCTCTGTTCTGTTCCGTTTTGTTTTTTTTCAGTTGCTGCTGTGTTTAGCTTGGCGTACAAAATCCAACCTGCTATCATTTTTATTGATGAGGTTGATAGCTTTCTTGGTCAGCGCCGTTCAACTGATCATGAAGCAATGGCGAACATGAAGACTGAGTTTATGGCTTTATGGGATGGATTTTCTACTGATCGTAAGTTTGAAATCTTCAATTTTCGGCTTACTTTACCATGCAGACTAGAATATGTTCTACATGTATATGGGGTTTTATACATATAATGGTTGCTTTGTAGCGAATGCAAGGGTTATGGTTCTTGCTGCAACTAACAGACCATCAGAGCTTGATGAAGCAATTTTGAGGCGTCTTCCTCAGGCCTTTGAGATTGGAATGCCTGATCGCCGGGAGAGAGCTGAGATATTGAAAGTGACTCTAAAAGGAGAGAGTGTGGAACCTGATATTGACTTTGATCATGTAGCTCGCTTATGCGAAGGCTATACCGGATCAGACATTTTTGAGCTCTGCAAGAAAGCGGCTTACTTCCCTATCAGAGAAATCCTAGAGGCAGAGAGAAAGGGGACACCATATTTGGTAAGTTTAAAAGGAAAACATGGTCCAAGGTGTATGTACAATGTTACATCCACTAGATGTCAAAGTACTGATGCTGTGAGTTTCTCACATTTTGCAGGCCCCTAGGCCAATATCACAGTTGGATTTGGAGAAGGTTCTTGCTACGTCAAAGAAGACACAAGTTGCAGCAGGCGAGTACTCTGTACTGAGCTCGCAGTCCTCAGCTTGGAGAGGCTCAAGGGAACCAGATGAAGTCCACGCAGCGATGAAGATTCTATCGCAAATCATTAACCTTCAGTCAGATTCTCAGGATTCATGGCAGCGAGATCCCGAAAAAGAATCCCGAGAACCCGAAGAAGACTCCCGATGAAATTTCGGATCACATTTTACAAACGTTCTGGTTTCATGGGAAGTTTGGAATTTGCCAATTTTGGCCGTGTTCTGTAATACTTTGTAGGATCCATTTGATCACTTTTGACTGTATTAAAAAAGCTTTGATCTTCTGCTTTACTTAATCTCTTTTGACCAATGTTCTCACCTCATAGTCGTTAATACAAGCGTGTTAACTCTTTCTTCACTTCCCATGGTCGTTAATACAAAGTGCTAATCAAATTGTGAAAGTTTCATTTTATGTTCAGCCAGACCCGAACCTATTAGTGTGTCATGTGGGCTTAGATTGGTTTTACATTTAGACTGGGCTTGTAAATTTGTATAGTCAACTCAATTAGAGATAAAGTGCCTTCCTTTTTTTTCCCCAATTTCGTTTTGGTTGCCTTTTCCGTCGATCTTCTTCTCTATCCAACCCAACAATCAGATTCAACTGCGTTCTTAATTTCGACTTGGAAGGTAAATATGATCATGCTATTGTTTGTAGTTGTGGGTCTTAGTTGTTCTAACCCTCTTGAATATTTTTCGAATCGAGTCCTGTTCTAATCACTGAAGCATTACATCTGATTCAGAATTTTCTTGGCTTCCATTTGGTTATTGACTTATTTCGTTACATGAATTGAGAGCTAGTAGGGTTTGCTTCTATTTTCCTTTTTATATTCCCCTAGCTGTATCGTGAACTCAAGTTTTGTCTCTCCAAAATCTGACTGAGCTCTAGCTTCTTTTTTTAACCGTACGCATTCGGAAAAATGCAGCTGATTTTGTTCCTTTATCAAATTGAACAGGTCATTGTGGTTGAGATCTAGTCTTCTGATAATATGGTAAGTGCTCTTACTATGAATTTGCCTTGTTTTGCTTGGTGCTTGCGTTGTTAAAGATTATATAGCTTTTTTTTTGCTTTCAATCTCACAGAATTATCTTCTTGGAGCCTTCAAGCCCGCCTGTAACATTTCCATCACTTTTTCTGATGGCAAAAATCGTAAACAGGTATCTGGATTTGCTTCTCTCTTTTCTGGTACTCAAAACAATTGTTCATTACCAAATTATGTAGCCTAGATCACTCGCGCCCATTACTTATTATTGAGTCACATTTTGGATTTTCCTTTTTATCTTCTTTAATCTTTATTGTTTCCCTAGGTTCCTATGAAGAAAGAAAATG
The DNA here is from genome assembly GCA_014578085.1 of Cardamine resedifolia. Taxonomy (NCBI): domain Eukaryota; kingdom Viridiplantae; phylum Streptophyta; class Magnoliopsida; order Brassicales; family Brassicaceae; genus Cardamine; species Cardamine resedifolia. Next base: position 41,530 of record VBRH01000338.1, on the reverse strand, counting down.
GTCAAACGGCTATGGTGCCACTTTTCCATAATCAAGAAACTATTTCCGGGAAGGTACTTGGTTTCTTGCTTAAGAGATATTTCAGCTGTTCTAGTTATGATCTTGTGATGCTTTCAAGTAAATTTTCTTGAACGTCTTTATTAGGTTTCCATTGAACCATATCAAGGGAAAAAGGTGGAGCATAACGGTGTAAAAGTTGAGCTTCTTGGTCAAATAGGTGTGCAACTGCCATGGCCTTTAGATCTGCCACCAAATTCCAAAAAGAGTCTTAAGGGATTAGTTATCCAGTTTCTAACTCATATCGATATATGTTTGCTTATTGATGTCATTTGTGTTCTCGACAGAAATGTACTTTGACAGAGGAAACTTCTATGACTTCACTTCCTTGGGTGAGTAAAACTTCATTTTCCTATTAAAGAGCTTCAAGCGAAAATCTTTGGAGTTTTTTCGTTATCAGGGGGAATCTGATAATTGATTAACCTAGATTTACTTAAATGTTCAATCCTGTTATATCTTTTTTGATTGAGCCAATAGTTGTGATTCCTTTTTTTTGTGGACCTTATTACAGTTCGTGAACTGGATGTCCCTGGAGAAATATACGAAAGAAAGACATACCCTTTTGAATTTCCAACTGTCGAGATGCCATATGAGACATACAATGGTGTGAATGTGCGGCTAAGGTATATTATATGATTCTGTTATCATAAGGTTGACACACTTGTGTTCCTCAATATACTTTCCGATACAATTTACTGTTTTCTTTGTTTCTTCAGATATGTCCTCAAAGTAACCGTCACTCGTGGCTACGCTGGAAGCATCTTGGAATACCAGGAGCTTGTGGTATGTTTCTACCTTTTTCCTGCGTGTCATTGTTCCATTCAACACACCAGATATATTTTTATCATGATATTATTGATGTCTTTTGAAATAGGTCCGGAACTACGCTCCACCTCCTGAAATTAATAACAGCATCAAGGTGAGTTCTGATAGAACTAAAGGACCTATCAACTCGACCAATTTCATTATCAATTTCTAGGCCCTTACTACAATCACTCATGAGTTATGATATTGAATCCTCTTTCTCTTGAAGCTCGCATATGCTGAGTTATTTTTTCCCTACTCATTTGAAAAGATGTCATTAGGCTTCTCTTTGCGGTTCATACAATATAAAGGGTTAAATGTTTAGCACCATTTGAGGTTTAATTCTATTGGATCTTACTTATTGTACAGATGGAAGTAGGAATTGAGGATTGCCTGCACATCGAGTTTGAGTACAATAAAAGCAAGTAAGAAAAAAAATCCTTTCATAATTTAAGGATTTGACCAACTGACCAGGATATAACTGATGGATCCTCTATGCCTCTGGATGCAGGTATCACCTAAAAGACGTTATCCTTGGGAAAATATATTTTCTTCTTGTGAGAATCAAGATGAAGAATATGGATCTTGAGATCAGAAGGCGAGAATCAACAGGTGCAGGTGCTAATACTCATGTCGAGACAGAAACACTTGCGAAATTTGAGTTGATGGATGGAACTCCCGTTAGAGGTAAACGTACAAGCTTCGAAAATCTGATGTTTTAGTGATTGCTTTTAAGAATTTGAATAACTGAGTGAAGATTTGCAATGTAGGTGAATCAATACCTGTAAGACTATTTCTGGCCCCATACGACCTCACACCAACGCATCGCAACATTAACAACAAATTCAGCGTCAAGTATTATCTGAATCTTGTACTGGTAGATGAAGAGGATCGCCGATACTTCAAGCAGCAAGAAATCACCTTGTACAGGTTGAAGGAAGATATATCACCTTGATGACAATAACAAGAGCAAGGATTCTCAGTATCCTTTTGTAAAGCCTTGACTTAGCGGAAGATTTGTTATTTTGGCCAGAACTTAAAATGAAGTTTTAATGGTACTTGTTTAGTTTGTTCATTGATGATGATCAAGTTACTTTTTTTGTGTGTGGATTCCGATGGAGTTTGCTGGATTTCATGGTTAAAGTCTGAAGTTTTACAAACCTTAAAACACACTCTGAAAAGCCAAATCCCTAAACGCAACTACCTGTGTTGGACAGATATACAAAACTGGATAACTCTAGACTGAAGAAGTTGGTTAGTCTTCAATTGTTTCAACAGGAAGACCTTCCTTGCTCCATGTGTAGATTCCACCTTCAAGATGAAATACGTTCTTATAGCCGTTCAGGACCAGAACATAAGCAGCTATAAGAGACCTGCCAGAAGAACACTAGTCATATGAGCATCGAAACAAATGCTTTCTTGGCACAATGTTGCAGTCTTTTGACATTAGTTACCTCGATTGTTGGCCTTCAGGGAGATTCTGAGTCGGCTTCATTGTCCCTGCGGATGAACAAGCTACTATTATCTTTGCCTCTTCTTTGTCAAGTTTAGCTTCTACGCCTGCAACATTGTCAACAAAAAAGAAGACATTCAGCTCCTGGATCCAACGCCATAGTGTGTATAAACGATCCAAAGCTTTTGATCTCAATTCAGTGCGTACTTTGAATAAACTCGGGATTCTCTTCTGTGCCAGAGAAGATACCGAAGAAAGCAAATCCAAGACGGCGAGCTATGTCCCAAGGCGTCCATTCCCTTATCAGTCTGTACATCTCCACATTGATAGCTCCCGGAGGATGACCCTTAAGATCCAAACAACACAGTCACATGAATTTGCCAGTAATCTACAAGGGATCATCACACATCAGAGAGCATATTATCATCACTCACCGCCTTGTACTCTGCCTCTGGTCTTACATCAAGAATCACAAAGTTGTTCTCTTTTTGTAACCGTTGAGCTTCCTTCACATCCACACTTCTCACCTACAAAAACAGCTCAGCTAAAGCTTGACATTTTGATCAACAAATTTGAGTAATTTAGAGTCCATTGATTTACCCTTTTCTCCAATAGCAACTCTCTCTTTGATCTCCAATCGACTTCAGCTAATCCCTCCAAGAGACACAACCAGAAGAACAAGAAGTTAATCTAACCGAACTTTCACATTCACAAAAATCGCTATACGAGTTTGTAATACCTGCTGGTTTCGCAGGTTTCGTTGAAGCGCATCGAATCTTCAGCGTTTTTTGCCCGGAACCCATTGCTGACAGTCTAAGTCCGGCGGAGAAAAGAGTGTTTCCGGCGGATTTCAGTCGTAAAGCCTGCGATGAAGATGGGTAAGGCGTGGCGATTGAAGTAAGTGAAGCCATCTCTTGATCGAACCTTTTTCTGTTAAGTTTCTGTTTTTTTTTTCCCTAAAATATTTCCTTGAAAATGAGAGTATTTAATTTGCACGATAATGGAAGAGAGATGAAATTGTGACTTCTTTGCTTCTCTTGTTAGGAAAAAATCTGAACATGTGGTGCTTGTTTTGTTTTTTCGATTTTCATCGTCGATTCTATCTTTTGAAATCAAACGATAAAGTTCCCAAAACGTAATCTTCTCTTATCTTTTCTTCTTTTTTCTTTTCATTGCGCAATTCTTGAGTTTGATTGGTTCGGTTCGATTTGGTTAACCTGGTTTTGAGTTTTGATTGGATTGGCTCGATTTGGTTAACTTGGTTTTTGATTTATTCGGTTAAGTGATTCCATCAACAAGCAATCTAGCATTAAGATACAAATTATCCAAAAACGATTTACATTTCTTCAAAATATACACTCAGATTTTATCATATCATTTTTTACAAAAGTTATTAAGAAATTATGTAAAATATTTGCAGTCTTACGTTGAACATTTTGTAATTTTATTACGTTGAACATTTTGTAAACCTTCATCTCGTACATTATTATAATTTTACTATACTTCGACACGAGTACATATAGATATTTTTAAGAAAGTTTGTCCTAATATGTCGACCATATTCCGGAAATGTATATATATATATATATAAATAAACAAACATATAATTGTGTGTTTTTTGTTTTTTTATCAATAGCCAACTCAAAATCAAGTGGGTTAAAACCAAATCAGTCGTTGAAATTTTCGACTCATGTGCTGTCCCACTTCCACTAATGATTTAGGATTAATAAATAAATCTATGGACGGTTAAATATCCACCGGTCCCACTCCTTCACCGTATGGGGGTCCTCTGTATGTCTGTCTCTCCACCGACACTCTGCTTACCGTTGATCACTCCAAAGTACCGTTGGGATCACGCCACGTATATCTTCTCTTATCCACTGCATTTTAACACACGGTGGACCACGTTTACACTGCGACTTGGAATGTTACTTAAAGTGGGCCCAAAGGAGTTAATAGCATTTACGCGTCAGTGAGAGTGGAGTATAAAGCAATCTGAAGCTGAAGAAGAAGCAGTGGGAGATATATACACATACACACACAGCGAGATAGTTTTCTTCATCTCTTTGTCTGGATCTAACGACAATGGAGGTGTTCTACTACTTGGTGTTTGGAGTTCTGGGTCTCGTCGTCGCGGCGTTGGAGCTTAGCAAGAATAACAAGGATCGGATCAACACTTCTTCAGCTTTCAATTCTTTCAAGAACAATTATGTCCTCGTCTATTCGCTCATGATGGGTACGATGCTCTTCTTTTCTTTTTATCTTTCCGTTTGCCTGATTACGTCTCTAAAAGCATAAATAATGCATCTTTCGATCTGATCTGGTTGTTGGAAAGAGATTAATGTAGTGGGTTTGGTGAGAGATAGATCTGTCTTTTGTTTTCTTGCCAAGTACTGTCTTTTATGGAGAGTTAGATATCACATTGGAAACTTTAGGATTTTGAGAGTTTCTAAACCGAGTAGAGAAAGAAATGAAGAAGATTGATATGTTGACAATAATCTTACTTTACTACTATGAGTAAGAGATTGTTGCTAAAACTAAAGTGACCAACTTTATAACATAAAAGATCCGACAGGAGTTTCTGACTGTTTGTTTTGTGATGGCACAGCGGGTGATTGGTTGCAGGGTCCATATGTGTACTATCTTTATAGTACTTATGGATTTGGGAAAGGGGAGATTGGACAGCTTTTTATTGCTGGTTTTGGTTCCTCTATGTTGTTTGGTACAATCGTTGGATCTCTAGCCGACAAACAGTAAAATTTCTCTCTAATGCTTTTATGTTTTAAGTATAAATTGAAATCTCAACCCTCTTAGTAATATTGCATAATTTGTGTGTTCTGTATCAGGGGTCGTAAGAGGGCATGTGTTACCTACTGTATTACCTATATATTGAGCTGCATCACCAAGCATTCTCCTCAATATAAGGTTTTGATGGTTGGCCGTGTGTTGGGAGGCATTGCTACTTCTCTTTTGTTTTCAGCATTTGAATCATGGCTAGTTGCTGAGCACAACAAGGTAAGTCATGGTTTATGCTGTATTAAGCCTTTCTTTAGCAGCCATTGTTGCATATAAACATAGTGTTCTTTTTGTGATGTATGCAGAGGGGATTTGAGCAGCAATGGCTGTCTGTAACATTTTCAAAGGCGGTATTTTTTGGAAATGGTCTTGTTGCAATTATAGCAGGATTGTTTGGGAACTTGCTTGTACATTCCTTCTCTCTTGGGCCTGTTGCGCCATTTGACGCTGCTGCATGCTTTCTTGCTATTGGAATGGCTGTCATTCTATCATCATGGTCCGAAAACTACGGAGATCCTTCGGAAAACAAGGATTTGCTTACCCAGTTCAGAGGTGCTGCAGTGGCCATTGCCTCTGGTGAGTTCAAAATCCTGCTGCCCCCTTTTGTTTTTCTTCTCTCTATTGTGATGGTTCCCTGTCTTGTTTCTTCTTTCTCACTCTCCTCATTTCCCTCTTGAGTCTTGAAAAATGTTTGATGATAAGAGAATTTTTGTATCTTTCATTAGATGAAAAGATAGCACTGTTGGGTGCTATCCAGTCGCTCTTTGAAGGATCTATGTATACTTTTGTGTTCCTCTGGACTCCTGCACTAAGCCCAAATGATGAGGAAATTCCCCATGGTTTCATTTTTGCAACATTTATGCTGGCTTCGATGCTCGGCAGTTCCCTTGCATCTCGTCTATTGTCTCGCTCATCTCCCAAAGTAGAGAGCTATATGCAGATCGTCTTCCTAGTTTCTGCTGCCTCGCTATTGCTTCCAATATTAATGACTGTAAGTAAAAAAATAAAGCTTCTTGTGTATTCTGCTTTGTGTGTTTTGGTGTCATTACTTTTATTCTCTGACTAAATATTGTTTGCAATCAAATGTGTGACTCAGTTGTTCATAGCACCTTCCAAGGTAAAAGGTGGAGGAATCTCTTTCTCTGGTTGCTTTCAGCTCCTTGGTTTCTGTATATTTGAGGCGTGTGTAGGACTGTTTTGGCCATCTATCATGAAGATGAGATCCCAATACATCCCTGAAGAAGCCAGAAGCACAATCATGAACTTTTTCCGCATTCCTCTGAATATCTTTGTCTGCATTGTATTGTACAATGTAAGCCCCCCAAAATTCTTTTAGTAGCTATGATTTCTTGTCCCATGAATCTGTGTCGTGGTACTGACTAGTTTTATGTGCTCTGAAGGTGAATGCATTCCCTATCACGGTCATGTTTGGTATGTGCTCGATCTTCCTCTTTGTTGCAAGTCTCTTACAAAGGCGGCTCATGATGATTGTTGAGAAGCCAAGTATGTTGTCTCTATGTCCATTTGGCTCGGTGATATCTATTTGCTCTAGCATGCTTTCCGCTTACGATCAGTATACATCTCAATGTTTTTGCAGAGACAAATGAATGGACACAGGATAAAGAAAGAAACACAGAAGAAGATCCCCTCAACATTTGATGAATAAACTATACATACACATATTCTAGATTCAGTAATGGAGATAGAAGAAGACGAGTTTAAGGTTAAGGTATATAGCATGCAAAATGCGAACAACAAGATCATAGCGTTATATTATTCGATGCAGTAGTGCAATTGTTTAGTTTTGTTGGATAGACAAGTTTAATTTTTATGTAATCAATGTGCTATTCTTTTTTTTTTTTATGCAAGGCCCTGCTTCTACCCAGATTGTTTAAGCTCTGTGCTTGCTATATCCTTTCGACAAAACACATTTTCAAATAATCGCAGCTTTTAAGAGAGGAAACAAATTTCTAAAGCATAAAAATCGTTATAAGGGGACAAATAGAATCACTAACGTTTGTGTTTTATCATTAGAGCAGGACAGTTTAAAGCTATATTATCAAGATGTAATTCTTGGAGCGTAAATACATTTCTAAGAATTATAATAATCAGTTTGCTGAGTGTTTTGTACAAAGTACTTGTTATAGACTTTTATCTCATGAGCTAGAAGACGGGACAGCCTTTGATGACAACGCCTTTCGCGGTTGGACAGGAAGCGATGGGACATGTGTCACGGTCACCGGAATTTCCCCACCACTGCACTTCAATGCCTTTTCTTCCCAGTGCTAGAAACAGAAGGATGGTCATAAAAGCCGAGCCAGCATCTAAACCACCAGACAACACATAGTTATACTTCGTCCACCAGTCTCTCTTGTACTTGAAAATGAAGTGGCCAAAGATGAATGCCACAATGAGCCAGCTGGTGAAGTTAACCGCTGTTGCTGGTGGCATCATTGCAGTGGCTCCCACAAGCACAGGGATATGAATCTTGGAGATCCATGTCTGAGTCGGGAATAATTTTGTAGCTAGCCAGACCAAGAGTGGAGCTATGGCTCCTACGAGAAAGAACCAGTTGACATTTGAGTATTCTCCCAGGTCTCCAAACATCCTACGTGGTCCCACTAGTCCCCAAATCACAGAGGCGTCAAAAAAGACACGGTCCATGGGACAAGTCCATTGGCTGTCTGAAGGAAGCAAGGCCGTGTCACAGAGATTAGGAATCTCCTCCATTAACCACCAAGCTGTTCCTGTGTACACCACAACTGCCACAACCGTCCCTACCACCTGCATTTGTTACAATTTGATTAGCTATGTTTTTTTTAATGAACTTTCTATCTCAAAACCAATTGATAACATACCTGAGCCATGAACATGGATCTAGGAGGGATCTTCATGTAATGACCGAGCTTGAAGTCGGAAATGAAAGTTAGCGCTTGAGTCATACTAATATATCCATAGACCTTGAAACACATGTTGGCAACAGGACGTTCCGGGTAGATATACCCAATAACATACTCGGTTATGATATTCAAACCTGGTGCCTGGTTAGTGGTGGCAGCTATGACACCGATCAAAGGTGTGAAACTGATGGCAATAGCACAAGCAAGCAACACTCCCCACCAAGGAAGCTGCACGGTGGCGTTGTAGTGCACTGAGATGAACATGATTAGCGCGATATTCAGTAAGAGGATGACCAAAAACCACCACAAAGGAACTTCCCTGTAGTTTTTCTTCATGAGTCTCGTATGTATATCCATTTTCTTATTCTTCTGAAACGCCCCTCTTGTCTGTTTCCACAAGTCACTATAAAAGATAAAAAAAAATTAGTTTGAGTTGAGGACAAGGATTGATGTCGTTAAACATAACTGAATATATGTACCTTCCGTTGAAGACTAGGACATGGACAATTGTGGCGGACAATGTAGCAAACCCGAGACCATAAGTAACAGCAAAGAAGGTGCTCATGTTGATGGAGCCGGTCTTAGCGTAAACCGCGCGGTCCAGATGAAATTTGTTATCAATAATGCTTAAAACATCATAGCGTGAGCCATTAGCCATGAAGAGCTGGCTAGAGAAGATAGGGAAGGTCTTGGCGTCATAAATGTTAAGCCAGTAACAAATGGGGGTGACGATATACATGACTAGCACGAAACCTATGGCTACATTTATGGAAGCGAACAATGGACTAGCTAAAGGGCTTCCAAGATAAGCACTAATAGTGACCCAATCAAAACCAATGGATCCAATACCAAGACCGTGTTCACCTGAACCGAGTTGGTTTACTAGAATTGATTTGGGATTAAGCCAGCAGACCCATGAGATTGATGTTAACATGGTGAATAGATAACCGGGAAAGATGTAGTAAGCGAAGCTAGCTACGAGGACGATTAAGAAGAATTGAGTTCGACTCATGCCTCCTTTTGATTTCTTTTCTTTCTCGTGCAACGCACCAAAGAGAGAGACTTGAACGAGATTGCTTGGCCACCACATTTCCCCAGGCTCAACGAGGTGTTTCCTGAAGAGACCCGCCCAGCCAAATCCAAGAATCTAATACACAAGCAAGAAACGGTTTCAAGAATCAAGAAATTACAAAACAAGAAACAGACGTTGAAGTGAAGTTTAAACCTGAGTGGTGATCATGACGAGAAACGCGGGGAGGAAAGGAAGAGAGCGTTTGTAGTAAAGCTTAATAGCACTGAGTATGTGAGTGGCGTAAACGGAGCCGGCGCCAGAATTTGCAAAGATGGTTATCAGAACATGTTCCTTGACGTTGAAGGCACCTGGGTTTAAGGTGAACTGAAACCTCGTACCTTCCAAGAATCTCCTTGTCGGAAGCACCCTCGCCATGAGATGTCCAAGAGGAACGACGGCGATCTGAGCAGAGATTCCGGTGATGCTCAACGGCATCGTTCTGTACCAGAAAAACTGGTTGATGAAAGAGAGTACAATGCACGCGCCGATACCAAGAGCCCACATCCGGAATGTGAGAACCGGTAGAGTCGGGTCGTCGGTTTTGGGTACAGTGAGCTCCACCTCCGGTACAACGCACCGGTCATCATCCTCCATAACCGTAGCGAACTCTGTTGCTATCTCTCCCATCGTTTTCCTATAATTGAGCTTAGAGAAAGAGAAATGTGTTCCTATCTTTGGGGGTTGAATCTTTTTTTATCTGTGCAATCTCTATTGATTCTATGCAATAATTGAATTGATGTATTTACTTATCTCTTGTTTCTATCCATTAAGGAAGTCTGTCTTTTCCACTAAAAACCCTTTTTTTTTTTACTCACTCACATGTTATTATTATTGAAAATAATATAAATGGATCGACAGAAAAATGTATGCATTTTGCAAAAGAAAGAGAATAAATCAGAGTGAAAAACGACAAGAGTGATGTGTGAAGAGGACATGGGCGTGTGGGAGCCCGGAGGAAAAAAACAGCTATAGTTTTGTAATAAAAAACTAAACGAAGGATGCCAACAAAAAAAATAAAAGTCAGATATTAATTAATACTCCCACACTAATTAATACATAAGCAAATATATAGTCATATACATGTACGTGGGAAAAAAATATACACTATATACAGTATAGTACAAATTAATTCCATGGAGGCAAGGAAATTATAAAAAAAATTAGTATATTTTTAGTCTACTTGTCTTCCCTGGTAGTATAAAAATAATGCATCTGGTTTAAAGGTAACGGAGTTCAAGGCACAAATATGGTGAATAATAATAGACCACTATTATCATTTTCGCTTTTAACTGACCAATATTTTGGTTTGTCAGTAAGTATTAAATAGATTTAAACTCGAATAATCAACAATTTTATCTACATAAACCACTCAACTATCTATAGACTAATATGTTTATGGAATTGTCATAAATGGTAACCTTAAATGCAGTAACGTAAAATATTTTGGTGATCGGTGCCAGTGCTACTCCAGCTGGCTGTTCAACAAATTTGTTGTGGTCACTAATGGCACCACGCGCGAACCTTGTAACTTTTTAAAAAGAAATTTGTATAACTAAATCTAAACAACATTATCTTAAAAACCATGTTTGGACCTTTTATTAAATAAAATTCGTTGCTTTTGCTAAAAAGAAATAACAAAATTAGTTGTGCTACTCTGTATACTACAATGCCAACTATAATACAATGCCAACTATAATGAATGAACAGGCTGCGCAGCTTCATCTACCAAAACAATAAGATCTGAATATAAAATTTTGAATTGGAACGATGATACATAAAGTTTAGGAAATTTTTGTTGTGTGACCTAACCGTTAACGATACAATAGCAATATATTGAATAACTGATCAAGAAAAAGTGTCAATGAAAATTAATCTAACAATAATAACAAGTTATAGCCTTCTGGTCAACTTTGGTTAGTGAATTCATATCTTAAGGACCATACATTAGTCTTTGATATAAAATTCAAACCGAAGACTTAGAGGGTCATTAATAAAATCCGTCGTTTTCTGGATTTTCAATGAAACACCAAAATAATATTTATTGGGAAAACAAAAGAAAACGGTAACTTAATTATACTGTACTGGGTGACGTGCTGATAGAAAACAACAAGTTGCAACAAAAAATCATGCGCCACTTGATATATTTGCAGCGTCGCAGTCACAGGTCCACTCTTACCCTTCGAGCTAATGCCCCATCCAGGCATCTATATCGAAACTGTCAAAGTTTAATAAAAAATTTGGATGAACTAAATGCAAGCATCACAGACTTTGTTAGCAAAATTCGGTTTCTGCTAGTTTCCTTAACCACGTTTCAAAAAATCGAATCAAGATTAGTACGTACAAGTTAAAAGTAGATACTTTATCCGTAAACACATAAAGATCAGACAAAATCAGAGAATAGATTTTGATATTCTCTCCAACATTGTATATTAATAAGTGCTTCCCACATCATTTTTCTATATTTATATTTATAGACTTATAGTAAACAGTTGAATACATAATTATTTGATAGATTGATTAAATTGAATCGAATGCTGATATTTAATTGATTTATAATATATTTGATTCGCGATATTGACACTTTAATTTGAAAGATTAATCTAATAGTAAAATCTTTATTACCTGAACGTTAAAAGTTTTTAGGGGTTTAAGATGGTTCCAAAGGAATGCAGGCACATATACGGCTTTTGAGAGCATAGGTTTAATCCTAAAGACGTTACTTCAAATAAGTGTGACGATGATTTGATAAGAATCGTCGGTTTATGATATGTAGGGACAAATTAAGGAAACAAAGGCTGAAAGTGAAAGGCACAATGTGAATCTTAAGACTTTAAATAAATAAAACAAAAGACGATAATTAAGTTTTCATTTAGATTCAAAAAGATGCTAGTTTAGTATATTAAGTGGAAATGATGACGATTGCGACACAGTGGACAAATGCGATGTCACTGGCTCACTGCCTTCACCTAACCTAATGAACCAAATAATTAAAGGTATATTTGAGAATTGGGTAATTTTTATAGGTTTATTTGTTATTTAAGTAGTTTTTGAAATTTGGGTAGTTTTAAAGTAGTCTTTAAGAAGAAAATATGGGGTATTTATTTGAAAACTACCTTTAAATTATCAAAATCTCAAAACTACCTTTTTCAATAACTTATGACGCTTCATAAGTATACGGTTTTTAATTGAACAAATATTGATCCCAATTAACTTTTCAGAAAATAATCTATTAAATGCTGTACAAAAATAATAATTATCTTTCAAAATTAGTCATGCTTTGTCCAAAACATTGTTAATCATTATGACTTCAAACCCTAAAACCAATATACGTACGTACGTACGTACATATATATATATATATATAATTCACACAATTAATTTTAAGAAATAATATAGAAAACTTAAGTTAGATAAAAAAAATGTATGGTTGGCAACTTTATATAATATAATATGGTAAATTAAATGTAATGTGTGTGGATCACAAGAAGTGAATGTGCTTTTTTCTGCTTTTTTAGAAGATGAATATGAAAACGGCCAACTCTCGTTATCCTATTGAATGTGACCACTGTTTAGCTGGAAATCACTTGAACACGACTTTAAGGTACACCTCAAAATCTAAAGCTAGACACCAGACAAAAGACTTTCTAGTTTGTTTAAGATATTTTCAATACTATCATCGTTATTACTTTTGAATTGAATACTTAATTACAAGGATAAACGAAGAGAAGAGACAATGAAATAAAAAATGATAACATAATTATTAAAAAAAAAAAAAAA
>VBRH01000338.1:8883-27967 GCA_014578085.1 Cardamine resedifolia | reverse complement strand
AAAAAAAAAAAAAATGATTTCTTGATATGCATGATGGAGTCTCCTCTTAATCTACAAATATAGAACTTTTTATAATATGTTAAAATGTATTTAGGGAGCTTCGGGGCCAGCGTTTATGTTTTCGCACGCGATGAACGTGGTGGTTGGACCGAAGATTGGGAGGAAATTGATAACCGGATCGTACGTGGTGGCAGATGTGATGTGCAGTAAGTGTGGTGAGTCGTTGGGCTGGAAGTATGTTGAGACCTTCGATCTTAAACAGAGGTATAAAGAAGGCATGTTTGTGATCGAAAAGCTCAAGTTGACCAAGAGATATTGAAACTCTTTCAAGATTTACCCGTTTAGTAGAAAAACATCGACGACTCTATGTATATTACCTTTGTTGTATAAATGTCATCAGTATATTGGTTGTTCTAAAATGGAGGCATTTGAAAACAACTCTGAAGCCTGGTAATAACAACTAGTGTTTGGTTTGTTTTTATTTTTATTTTTTCTAAACCTTTTTTCAGTTGTTGCCTTATTAGGAATGTTGAAAATTCAGTATTTTGGTTGGAAGTTTCAATCGAACCCAAAAAAAAAACAAAAAAAAACTGAGGTCTTCTTTTTCTGAAAATTGTAAATAGAAGATAAAAACCAAATCCGAACTTAAACCAAACCGTATAAGTATCAATTATTATTTTTGGTTACTATTATTCATAACCAAAATTCCGGAATACCAAACAAATTTTGAACCAAAATCTAGATGGAAAACTTTTACTCAAAAGTAATAATTTCGAATTAATATAAATTAAATTCATAATTCAACTTAAATCAATAGTAATGAATTGACAAAAAGAAAAATCAATACTAGGACATGTTGCCGACAGATTAATAATATCTATGATCTAATTAGATTTTTGATTTTCTAAAAATGAAAATAGAAGATAAGAACAATAGAGTAACTAAGTTAGGATTTCAAAGTGATTACTTATAAAATTTTCCAATATTAGTAAATTTTAGTGTCGTATTTAGCTTGGAATTAATAAATTTTATCATTTAAAAATATATTAAAATTTAAAATATGAAAAGACACTTTGTTTTCACATTTCCATTTCTCAGCAGGGCTGCTTCTTTCCTCAATTCCCCAGTCATAAAGCAAACCCAGAAAGAAGTCACAAGACAGTCGCTTCACGGCGTGATCAGAAATACTACAAAGATCAAAACTTTCATCCAACTCCAACCTAAATCTCCACTTAATTTCTCTGCAACTCTCTTGTTTCCTTGTTTGCTCCGTTAAACCCTAGTAAGATCTCTTCCTCAGAAGTTTCACATCAAGATCAAAATCGAATCTTTCGTCTGATTTTTCTCCATTTTGTTGTAAAAAAAAAAACTGAACCGTAGCTACTGCCGTAAAGTTCTCTCCGAGAATAGCTCGTTTTGTTTCCCTTACCCTACCAATATATTATTGTATATTTTATATTCTAATCTGTGACTTGTCCTCTCTGATTTTTTTTATTGAATATTGAGGTGATATCGTGTGGAACCTCCAATCTTGCACGCTAACATCTACCTACTGTTCTTATCTTCTATTTTTCAGACTTTGGAGTTTGGAACTTGGTGAATTACAGATACTAGAAAGGTCTATCTCTGTCTTCTTTTGTCTTTAGAAACTCTAATTTCTGATTTCCATGTGGGTTCTGAATATATTTATGGATTTTTGTTTTCTGGTGGCAAAAGGTGAAAACTTGTTTGATTTGGAGCAATTGATTACTCGCTGAAAGTGTTTTGATAAAATGGCTCACTCGATTGGTCCAAGACTGTATAGTTGCTGCAACTGCAGAAACCATGTAGGACTTCACGATGATATCATCTCCAAGGCTTTTCAGGTGAATCAGCTTCTTCATCTCTTTGTTTTGCTTCTGTCCCATATGGTAGATGTAAATAATTAAGTGGAGAATCACAGTAAGACTAGCTGGAGCTGAGAATCTACCATAGGAAAACCCTTGACTAAGGTAGATTCTACTCGATGATCTATGCTACTGATCAAGAAGCAATTTTCCTACAAGTACTTGTTGGTGTTAAGAGTAAAATCAAAAACCTGAAAATTGATCCTTGAACAAAACATAATACTCAAAGTAGCCTTTGACTCATATTGTTGTTATAAACAAGACTAGTCATTCTTTGAATATGCTTGTGGTTTGTTGTGGAGTCCATTCGAAAGCTTACGTTTGACAGACACTACCACCATTTTTGTTTCTTGATTGTGCATGCCACTTACAATCGAATTCTTAATCCATTACTAGGGAAGAACTGGGCGAGCTTTCCTGTTCTCCCACGCAATGAACATTGTGGTAGGGCCTAAAGAAGACCGTCATCTTCTAACGGGTCTACACACCGTGGCTGATATATCTTGTGCTGACTGTAATGAACCATTGGGTTGGAAGTACGAGCGAGCCTATGAAACCTCACAAAAGTACAAGGAGGGCAAGTTCATATTCGAAAAAGCTAAGATTGTCAAGGAGGATTGGTAGCTGTGGAGGAACCTGTTGAATTCGTTATTGGATTGGCTTTAAAACTGTACATAGATAAAATTTCTGGCTTTGTCAATTCCGATCTTCAGGGATTTCACAAGTCATCATCAGCCATTTTTCGGTTCTTCAATGTTTATGCGTGTTAATTAATAAATTATTTGGTTTCTTGTGTTCAACTATGGATTTGTTCGTACCATGATAATAAAGATGTTAATAGTTTCTCTCGTGTTTAAGCTCAGACCTTCCTTTGTAAGTGTAATATGATTTTCCATTCTTGTCTTTGAGTTGCTTAGAACTTTAGAAGTTAGAAGATATCCCATGAGGGAGAAAGAAATGCTTGCCGTTTTCTCTATTTAGACAACATGCTGTTTTATGTTTGCCAAAACGAAGTGGTTGCCGTTTTTGCGCAATGCTAACAAACGTGATTACCAGACGAGAAAGAGACGGGAATGAAGAGACAGAGAGATGTATCTGAAGAAGCCGATATGGAGCGATGGCGTGTCAGCAACGCCGGAGAATCCGTCGGAATCTGAAAATGGTGAGGATTCAGATTCAGCGTCGATGGTAGTTGAAGAGCTGGTGACATCTCTCAACACACAGAGACTTTACAGAGAGCTGACACTATCTCTCCGAACGGGATTACGCGATGCTTGCGCTGAATTCTCATTCCTTCGCATCCGTGGCCTTAGATCTCTTCTCAAATCTCTCCGAACTGTCGCCGATTCCGATTCTATCATTCGACTCTTCTCTCACACCCAAACCATTTCCGATCTCCAACGTCTGATTGATATCTCTTTAATTTTACTCATTGTACCTCCCAAATCAATGTGTTCTCTGATGATGATGAAAGCTTCGTGATGATTTTCGCAGTGGTTCCGGTGCTTTTTAAGCATTCATTGAAAGAAGCTGAGGATGATAGAGTGACGAGCTTGGATCACATATTCAGCGTTGAGCCGATGAAGATAACGAGTCCTTCTACGGATGATGAGGTTGCGGTTGCACTTAGGGTTCTTGAAGGATGTTGTCTTCTCCATCCTCAGAGCACTGTTCTAGCTCATAAGCATGGTGCAGTCCGCGTAAGACTCTGGTTTCTTACTTATTAGTAGTCTATTGTGGAACATCTGGTCATTGGTGCTAGGGGCTAGATGCATAGAGAACTTTAGAATCTAGAATCCTGCATTTATCGTGTAAGATTATCAACTTTTAAGGTGATTCGACGAAAAGAGAGACTCTTGTGTATTAGACATCTTTGATGATCATTTCTCATTGCTTTGTTTCAGGTAATGATGAATGTGTTATCAACACGAGGAGTACTTGAGCAAGGGGCTTGCTTGGATGCCTTAATCTCAATATTGCTGGATTCATCAGCAAATCAGGTGGTAAGTATTCGTCTTTTCTCTATTAGTAACAACTTCTTTGATTAGAAACGAAATAGAAAACAGGTTGTTAAGTTCTGAGTCTCGGGCTGATACACATTTAAAGTTGTAACTTGTAATTAAGGCGTCTGTTAGTATCAACGAAACAAACTGGTCTTCACTTGCTTTTTTTATTTTATTTTAACTTTCCTCATTTGTCCTTTCTTAATTTTGGTAATAGGATTTTGGAGCCTGCAATGGGATTGAGGAGGTTGCAATGCTCATGCGAGACAAACAAGCTGATGAAAACCTCAGGTGAATTAACAAGTTTTTGTTCTCCATTTTTTTCCATGGCCCTTCTATTTTGTAGCTTGTGGCATTTCGCATTTCGCATTAGGCTATACTGTAGTATTTACACGATGATACAAGTTGCTGTCAACGAATATTCTTTTCCTTTTTGCCTCTTCTGATTTTGATGTTTTCAGTAAATTTCAGATTGATTTCCTTGTCAAATTCATAAAGTAGCCCTTGCATTGTCTAGTAAGACCTTCTCATCTCAAGATGAATATCATGCATCCTCTAGAGTTGCAACTCTAAGGTCATTTGTTCATGCATCAACAAATATCATCCACTGGTGTTACAAACAAATTCAGGCTTTTTGGTCATGTTAAGTTCTGACTGATTGAAATCACAGGTTAAGATGCGGAGAGTTCTTACTACTGTTAGTTGGACATGTGAATGGGAAGGATCGTTCTCCGATAGCGAGTGTAAATGAAGACATCAGGCGCCTTCTGGGTGAAAAATCCGCTTCTTTAATATGGGCGGCTAGTCAGTTCGGTTCAACAGGTGATCCTGAACAAAGAATCACTGCTCTTCACATCCAGGCTGGTAGAGTGCTCGAGTCTCTTGACTTGTACTAACTGTCAATCTGTTTTTTTTTTTTTTTCTTCTTCCTTACATTGTACCAAGTTAGTAGTATTATTTTGTGCAAGACTGTCTAAAATGAAAAAAAATTGTTCTGTAAAATAGTTCTACTTCTTTAATGATGTTCCACTTTTCGACACCAAAACAAGAAGTATTCATCATACGTACAAAAATACGATACGACTTGGTATTGTCATATGAATACAAAACCGACAATCTATTGACCTCATAGAGATAGAGGTATAATTGTCCCGGAAATGCATATCTTGTGATGTCATTTTTACTGATACAAATCATTTTATGAAAATACGTGATCGTTGACCCATATGAGTCCATGAGCGATCAATTGAAAATGTTACTCTTAAAATAAAATAAAACTATTTATGGGTCACAAAAAGTTCGCCGGCCCATATATTGTTCCAGGATTTGAGGTTGTTTAAAGTTGAACGAAGCCATAGATTTTGACGAAATACACTTTTTGTCTTTTCTTGCTGTACAACGTCATAGATCTACTAACTCCGGAAGAAGAAGAAGTGGAAGATGAGTGACGAAACGGCGTCGTCTCCGGCGAAGAAGAAGGAGAGTTTGGGATGGATGGAGTGGATGAGAGGATGGAGCAGTGTTTTCCAGGAGATTCTCTTCCAGAGGATCACTGCCGCTCATTTGCAGAACCCACTCCCTCTTCCTCCTGTCAACGATCTCACTTGCGTTGTCACTGGCTCCACCAGCGGCATTGGCCGCGAGACCGCTAGGTTCTTCTCTTCTGCTTCCTCGTTTCTTCTGATTCATTAACCAATTGAGTTTGATTTCGTCTAGATTGGGGCTTCCACGAAGTTGCTGAAACTTCCCTAAGCTTTTTCAGCTCTTTTTTGTTTCTTTGTTCGCAGGCAGCTTGCAGAGGCTGGTGCTCATGTTGTGATGGCCGTGAGGAATACAAAAGCAGCTCAGGAGCTGATACAGCAATGGCAGAACGAGTGGTCTGGTAGAGGTCTCCCTCTTAATATCGAGGTAACTTCGAACAATATGTGAACTAGTTAGACTGTTGCTAAGCCAATATCTTGATTATTAGTTAAAGACTTAGAGGTATTGGTTTGTAACATCTAGATAGCTGATGGTGATACTCTGTTTGATTTTTTCAAGGCAATGGAACTTGATCTTCTCTCACTGGATTCTATGGCGAGATTTGCCGATGCTTGGAATGCCCGGTTAGGTCCTTTGCATGTTCTGATTAACAATGCCGGCATATTTGCTATGGGAGGTTGGTTTTATTTCCCTTTTTGCTGTAAAGCATCGAGTCCCCCCTCCCTGTTGTTTCCTGCTTTTATTTTCATCATTTCTTTATTATGCTAAAATGATCTCAAAGTCATACTTATGCACCATTCATCATCATCAGTATTCCAACTGGCATGTATAGCATTAATTGTAAACGTAGACTCTTACGATTTACAAATAAGATGATTATTTATAGCAAGTCTTTTATTATTTCCAGTTTATGAAACTCTCTCTGATGGGTTTCTTTTCTAAATGATTGGTTGTCAGATGGCTACATTTTCCTCAGTATAAGTTGACGAAAGAAACTATCTAAAATGCTATGCTCTCTAATTTGTGCAGAGGCTCAAAAATTCTCAGAGGATGGATACGAGCAGCACATGCAAGTGAATCATTTAGCTCCAGCGCTGCTTTCAGTACTCCTTTTGCCGTCTCTGATCCGAGGCTCTCCTAGCCGAATCATTAATGTGAATTCCGTTGTAAGTTCTATGATCTCTGACACTGCAAGCTCCAAGTCTGTGTTCTCTAGTTTCCTATACTCTTTGGTATGAAGAATGATGTTGAAAAGCTCTGGTCTTGTCAATTGATTGCAGAATATAAAGATGAGTAGTATAGCTCTCTATAAATCACTGAGCTACATTTGCATATTATTGAAATCATATCAACAGACTCTTGGTCTAGAGAAACGAAACAAACCCAAGCTTGTTGACAGTTTCAACCCAAAATACACTACCATGAATGGTTTTACCACCTACATTACATCATTACTCATTTCCGTGAAACTCTGTGGCATTGCTGCTTGTATGAAAACTGAAACAGTTTATAGTTATTGTCTTTGGTTAGTACTTTTCATGCAAGATAATGGGTTGTGGGATTCACTTTTGTAGATGCATTGTGTTGGTTTTGTTGACCCGGATGACATGAATGTTGTTTCTGGTAGACGAAAGTACTCAAGCCTTATAGGATACTCAAGCAGCAAGCTTGCCCAGGTGAGAGCTTACAGTAATGGTATTTAATTTGTTTTCATCTGCAGCAGTTATCTCTTTTCGGAAAGGTGCTTATTTTCAAAAACTGGTGAGTTAAGCCTAAGCCTCTGGTTCTCTTCCTCTTCCAGATTATGTTTAGTAGCATTCTTTTCAAAAAGCTGCCTCTAGAAACAGGAGTTAGCGTCGTATGCCTATCCCCCGGTGTTGTCCTAACAAATGTTGTGAGTAATAGCTTCACTCCATTTAGTGACAAATGCAGGATTATTCTGTTTTCTCAGAACTTCATTGCATAAAACTGCCTATCTGTTTCTGAATTTTACAGGCCAGGGATCTACCCAGGATTCTTCAAGCTCTTTACGCCGTGATACCTTATTTCATATTTTCACCCCAAGAAGGTTGTAGAAGTTCACTATTCTCGGCCACAGACCCTCAGATTGCAGAGTATTGGGAAACACTAAAAACCGATGATTGGCCTGTTTGCCCATTCATCTCTCAAGATTGCCGTCCTACAAATCCTTCCGAAGAAGCACACAACATAGAAACTGCACACAGAGTGTGGGAAAAGACGCTAGAGCTGGTGGGTCTTCCTCTAGATGCAGTTGAGAAGCTCATAGAAGGGGAAAATATCCAATGCCGTTATGGAGCACAGCATGAATAGTCTTACAAAAAAAATTCCACAGGTTGAGTCACCCTTTTACAGATCAAAGGATAAGTAATTGAGAAAATATCTTTTGTTTTTTTTTGTTTCGTTTCTTTAAATATACTATACATACACTTCCCATTCCCCGGGCATGTGGTTTGGTTGAGAAAAGGAACAGGAGCTTTGAAGGGTATGACAATGTTTGATTGTTGGTTAAAAAGTCAAGCTTGAGCTGCCAGTCCATGGCTTACTTACAAGTCTTCTTCAAGTGTGTCATTAAGATGTTCAGTAGTATAGTGGCCTGGCCTGGCCTGGTAGGTAGTTTCCTGTATGAGTGGAGGGTGCTTCCGTAAATATCCTCCCTAGGTTGTGCAATTAAGTGGCTCATATATATGTAGTAGGTATAAATAGAGTCATCTCTCTTACTCTGTCATGTAGAAAAGTGATAAAATTTCCTTCCTCTTTCAAATGTTTCTTGCTTGAATGAGTATTCCATGGAAATGGAAGTGATTCACTCACACTCATATGGGTTGGTTTCTCTTTATGAGATGCTCATTTGAGCAAGCAATGTTTGCAAGTGGAACTATTTAATATTATGTGTGAGTTTTTGTCTTTTGTTATATACAGAAAAGAGAAAAAAATGTTGAATTTTTCATGCTCACTTCTCGTGAATCTAATGCGTTCAAGTTTGTGGTCTTCCTTATTTGCTTATGGATACATTTCAATTTACGTGTCGTATGATTCAAGCCTTCAATCATCCACACCCATGCACGTCTTCTAAACCACCACAAAATCTAATATTTGACATCAATTTTAATATTCTTATACGTGTTGTTGTGTGTGTATATATATACTATAAATTATTTGTTTTTTAATTTTTTCTTTTTTGGTTAGGAGAAAATAAATTAGGGCATAACAACACGTCCACTTCTTCCACAATTAGACTCTTATATGATCTGTCGTCACTCGTCGCCAAGTTTTTTTGGTGTCCGTCTTTAACTAGAATTCAGTAAAAGTCTTAACGCCCACAACGAAAAGAAACTTCTCTTTTTTTTTTGTTTGGTGACTGAATCGGTGAAAAAAAACCAACTTTTTTGTCTCCCCAAATCCTTAGAGTTCCTTTTTCTTCTTCTTCTTCTTCCTCGTGACTCTGTTTTGATTGTTTTTCTAGGGTTTTAATTGTCAGCGTTGAGAATTGGATTTCGGTTTTCGGAGAATGGGTGATTGGGCTCCACTTGCTCAGTCTGTGATCTTAGGTTTGATCTTCTCTTACCTTCTAGCTAAGCTGATCTCGATCGTTGTCACGTTTAAAGAAGACGATCTCTTTCTTACTCGTCACCCTGAGGAGCCTCAATTGGAGATTAAACCACAAGGGGTTGACTCGCGACGCCTCGGCGGTGAAGCGGATTCCGTCGTGGCGGAGCAGGGTAGCTCCAGAGGTGATAGTGTCGCTGGTGATAGTGAGGGAGACAATGAAGATGATGATGATGATTGGGAAGGCGTCGAGAGCACGGAACTAGATGAGGCTTTCAGCGCCGCAACTGCCTTTTTAGCTACAGCCGCCGCAGATCGGTTGTCACAGAAGGTATCTAGCGATGTGCAGCAGCAGCTTTACGGATTGTATAAGATTGCTACGGAAGGGCCTTGTACTGCTCCTCAGCCATCAGCTCTCAAGATGACTGCTCGTGCCAAGTGGTATCTCTCTCTCTCTCACTCACTCTCGTTGATTCTTCTGTCTACCATTAGCTTTTATATATATGGTTTTCGATTATGTGTTTTCATTGTTGTAACTGTTGATTGTTTATGGGATTGTGGTTTCTTGTAAGACTGCAATTTCATTGATTGGGACTTGCCATCATGTTCTTCTTCATCTATTTTAGGCAAGCATGGCAGAAACTGGGTGCTATGCCCCCTGAAGAAGCCATGGAGAAGTATATTGAGCTTGTCACTCAGCTATACCCAACTTGGTTAGACGGTGGCGTGGTATATAAAGCTTTGTTTCCTTCTCTATTTTTCATTGTATTGCTTCTGTTTTCCTTATAGATTGTTTATGCGATCTTCTCTAACAGAAAAGCGGAAGTTGTGGTGAGGATGATTCTGCCTCAAACTCAAGACGAACCATGGGGCCAGGTTTTAGCTCATTGGTTTATGAAGAGGATTCCCAAAATGAGTTGTAAGGTTCTCTTTTTATAATCTGATGTGTTTTAATACTTCCTTTTCCTTAAGTTCTCTGTTTGATTGCTGAATGTCTATATCAGATATAGTCATATAGATATCGTAATTTTCACATCCAAAGTTCACAAACTCGATGAATATGTAACAGTTATTGTTGGTGAATTTGCTACAATTGTCCCCTGGAACTTTGAGCTGTGTTTTCTTTTTCCTGTCTGTCTGAATGGAACACCAACTCTCTGCTCATTCATTCTTGCATTGTCTTTTGTTTTATCTCTCAGGAAGATTGATGCCATCCACGGATTTGCTAGAGAAGGAGAAGTCGAGAATTTGCTGAAAAGCATTGAAAGCGGCATTCCTGTAAATGCAAGGGGTTAGTAGTCTCTACGTGTATATTTCATTACTTTGAATTTCATTCTCGTGATGTTGGATTTGCTTTCCAATTTTCCATAAACTGCAGACAGTGAAGGTCGCACACCGTTGCACTGGGCTATAGACCGTGGCCACCTCAACATTGCTAAAGTCCTGGTCGAAAACAAGGCGGATGTGAATGCTAAGGTGAAGAAAGAATAATTCATACCCAAACATTATCTGCAAAAATAGCAACTTCTTTGTTCATGTGTTTTTGGTTATTGTGTTGAACAGGACAACGAAGGCCAAACCCCCTTGCATTACGCTGTTGTATGTGACAGAGAAGCCATTGCCGAGTTTCTGGTGAAGGAGAAAGCTAACACAGCTTCTAAAGATGAGGACGGAAACTCCCCGCTAGATCTCTGTGAATCCGACTGGCCCTGGATCCGAGATTCTGCCAAGGATACAGACTAAACAAATACTAACCACTTATTCTCTAATTCTGCAATGTATATGATGAAGTGACTTAGAAGCTTTTCTTTACTTAAAACTTTCCTCTCATCCCTGTGATATCGTTCAAACAGTAAATCACTTGGATGTTTCATAGTCTTGTCCTTTATTTTTTTTCATCTTTACATTGCAAAAATCTTTTGTTCCTTCAGGCTTATATAACCGGTTTTATTGGTTTACTATATATATATATGCATAGAGAGAGAAAGATAGGCTTTTCTTGTCATTGGATTCTCAACAAATGAATAACCGACTTTGGCGGTAAAAAAACGGTTGATAGAACATAAATCATTGATTAATTATGTACAACTCCAATAAAGCAAAAACAAAAACAAAATTAGTAATCTTCGTGGCCCTTTCATCTTCTCCCCACAGAACCCCGCCTTTGGCTACCGGAAAATGGCCAAGGCGGTGGCTTTCACGCTACTAACCACCATCTTCATCATCATCATCTTCATCCTCCTCGCTCCTAAGAAACAAAACCAGACTCAATCCATTGAGGGTCTCATAAGCCGCCGCATTGGACGCAGGCTTGAAATGCCCGTGTTTGACCCTCTGGTGACCCGGATCGAGAGGTCGTCTCATGCAAAAGAAGCTTATACTACGACCGTGGAGGCTGTGGAGGAGGAGGAGGAAGATGCTATGTTTGAGGAGTATTTTTCACAAGAGAGGAGACTTAATACGACGATGAGGTTCAAGTTCTTGTTTCCTCTGCTAGACGCGTCACCAAGAGATGGGTTTGTGAGCTTGAAAGAGCTTCAGACATGGATGATGCAGCAGACAGAGGACAACATGGGTTACAGAACCGCCAACGAACTCGAGCTACAAGATAAGGACAAGGATGGTGTCATAACCTTTCAAGAGTTCTTGCCTCAATTCTCTAAGCAAGACATTGGTAATTAATCAATTAATTAAGTAGTTTGCATTTGATTAATCCAGATCTTTCTTCTTAATTATGCAAATAATAAAACTGGAAACAGAGAAAAACGAGAAGGGTCACGGAGAAGCTGGTTGGTGGATGGAGCAATTCAAGAACTCGGATTTTGATCATAATGGCTCTCTCGACATTGAAGAGTTTAACAAGTAATTAATGCTTTGAAAAATCTCATTACTTCTAAATTTTTGAAAAGCAAAAAAAAATGGTGAATTAAATTATGGGATTTGCAGTTTCTTGCATCCAGAAGACAGCAGAAACGGAGATATTCAAAGATGGGTTCTAAAGGAGCGAATGACGTAAGCATTTCGTGAATGATTGTGTTCTAAGCAATTAGATGCATGAAGCTTAACTAGGAAACGACGACGTCGTTGGTTCGTGTTTGTTTGATATATAGGGGCATGGACACAAACGGTGATGGGAAGCTAGAGTACAAAGAGTTTGTAGACAACGCATACGAAATGTACAAAGAGTTTGCAAAGTTCGAGATGGAGGAAGATGAGAATGTGCCAACGGCTCAGCTTCTGTTCGCAGAGCTAGACAGAGACAAAGACAGGTTCCTTGTGGCCGATGAGCTTCGACCCATTTTGCATTATCTTCAACCTGGTGAAATGATTTACGCCAAATACTACTCTACTTTCCTTTTCCACGAGGTATGTTCTATCTCCCTACCAAAATTAACAAACCCCTTCTTTAAATTTATATCTCTGAAAATACATTTTATACTCGAAACAAATATTGCATGATTTTTTTTGTTTTATTTTACTCTCTTCTCAGTTGTTAATGACTATGCATCTTCTTCTTTTTATACTTTGAATTATTTTGTTGTATTTTATTTTTATTTTTACAGGCGGATGATGATAAAGATGGGAAACTATCACTTGAAGAGATGTTGCACCACGAAGATGTGTTTTACAAGGCAGTTCATCACGAAGACTTGGACGATGAAGACTATTTTGATCATGATGAACTCTAATTTTTTTGTGTTTTCCTTTAAAGTCACAATTTTTGTTCTGTCTAATTGACATCTTCATCTCGTCTAGGATGATTTTTCTTTATTCATTAATAGTCCTATAGTTATAACTTATGTATAGGCAAATTTAACAATCCTACATAATATTTGGATAATCACTGTCCCAAAAAAAAAAATGAGATTGACTTCTAACAATGAAATCTTTCTATCCATTCAAAGCTAAAGCTAACTCGGATTAGACACTAAAGTGCAACGTCAAGTACAACAAATATAAACTGTGATAATTAGGATCATGAGTCATTAGTTTAAGTTTACAAATGTCATTTTCACATGTAAGTTCATCTATTTTTTTGTTAATATGTTGAACATACGTTGTACAGTCAACATTATTAGCTAATTTGTCTTGAATGCATATTTTAGCGTAGATAAATTGGAAGCAATATTGGATGTTCACTCTCCGCTGCCGACTCCACTAAAGTGTGTTTTCAATTCAAGTTTAAAGATCTGCTAAATTGGTTTATGATATCTTTTGAATTAGTCTTTGCAATCGACATTTGTCGACAATGATTATGCATCTTTAATGATATGATTAAATTAATTAACTATGGACAAAAGTTTTATCCTTTAGGTATGCCTCCTCCTTAGTTTAACTATTGTTTAAACCTTGATTCATAAATCATGTTTTAATTCAATGAGGTGTATCTTTCTTTTATGTTATGGTGTTGTAGGATCACACACAACCCTAGAAAGATCTTGGAAACTCTACCTTTTATCCCATGGAATTGTTTTGGTAAGCTCACCTCTTTTGATTCTCAATATGTGTATGGTAGATATAAACCATTAAGATAGTTGAATATAAAGTTTGAGTTTAGATATTATTATCAAATTTATTATGACTTTAGTTTACTAACATGTTTATATGTTTATGAAGTAGAAGTATGTGTTAAGGCTTAAAATTATGCGAGCTCTGATGGTAAAAGAAATTTTCAAAAGGCTTGAGAACTAGCAAGGAAAATGTCAAGAAAGTTTTGTTTCGATGATAATATAAAACTGTCAAAAACAAATATAAGTATAGATGCTGTTAGGAAAGTGTCAAGTAGCAAAAATTTAGAACCACGAACTGTGGCATGAGCCATGCGTTTCTAGCCGATTAATTTCCAAATATATATTTGCTTTCTTAATATAAAAGTATTGAAATAAATTTTCGTCATGGACGACATTTACGTCTCACCCTTCTACTTGTTGACTTTAAAAAAGAAACCAAAACGGAGTTGGTGATACAAAAAAACTCACAACAAAATATAGATCGCAGATTAGAAATATTTAATTCATATGCAATTACGCAAATGTAATATGCTACTTTTTAGTATAAATATATAGCTCAACCGCAGTTTTCATTTCTCACTCATCACAGAGTAACAAACCAACAGAGTCAATCTTTGGCTGAAACACAGATCACTCCGGAAAAGATCTCCGACGAAGAGGCCAACCTCTTTGCTATGCAGCTTGCTGGAGCTACCGTGCTTCCGATGGTTCTAACATCGGCGTTGGAGCTTGACCTGCTCGAGATCATATCCAAGAATGCCGGTTTCTCTGGTGGTCAACTGTCGCCGTCGGAGATAGCTTCACATCTTCCGACCAAGAACCCTGATGCTCCAGTCATGGTCGACCGGATTCTCAGGTTGCTTGCGGCTTACTCCATCTTGACCTGCTCTGTCCGTAAGCTTCTGGATGGCGGCGTGGAGCGTCTGTACGGACTGGGACCAGTTTGCAAGTACCTGACTAAGAACGAAGACGGAGTCTCACTCGCTGCACTATGTCATTTGAACAGAGACAGAGTCTTCATGGAGAGCTGGTAAAGTGTTGCAACCTTACAAAATTCTAACTCTACACTAAGAAACATGTACATGAGTTATGTGTATGAGTGCAGGTACCATTTGAAAGATGCAGTTCTTGAAGGCGGGGTCCCATTCGACAAAGCATTTGGTATGGACGCTTTCGAGTACCGAGATTTAACAAAGTGTTCAACACTGGAATGTCCAACCACACGACCATCGTCATGACCAAGATTCTAGAGACTTACAAGGGCTTTGAGGGATTATCTTCATTGGTAGATGTTGGTGGTGGCATTGGAGTCACTCTTCGTATGATTGTCTCCAAGCACCCATACATCAAAGGCATCCTTTATGATCTCTCCCATGTTATTGAGGAAGCTGTGTCCCATCCTGGTATATACATAAATATTCCTAGCTATTTCATATATTTTTATGGGATGTTTCAATGTTTTAAGATTGAATTAGAGGTGTGGTTGAAGTGTTCAGGTATTGAACATATTGGGGGAGATATGTTTGTGAATGTGCCTAAAGCAGATGCCATCTTCATGAAGGTTAGTAAACTAGTCCCATTATGATTCTTGGCGATGCCAACAAGTTTACAAGAATGTATCCTAGAGATTTGGTTTTCAACATTTCCCACATGTGGATATGTCATGATTGGAGCGACCAACACTGTTTGAAATTTCTGAAAAACTGCTACGAAGCGCTCCCAGACAATGGTAAAGTGATAGTGGCGGAATCAATACTTCCGGTGGTGCCAGACTCGAGCCTCCTGACAAAAGAAGTTGTCCACAGGGACTGTCTCATGTTGGCTCACAACCCCGGAGGTAAAGAGCGGACCGAGGAGGAGTTTGAGGCCTTGGCCAAAGATTCTGGCTTCCAGGGCTTCCAAGTTGTATGCAAAGCCTATGGTTCCCACATCATGGAATTCCTAAAGAAGATATGAATATGTGAAAAGACGCATGAATCTATCCTTTGGGTCCTTTTCCTTCCAAGTTTTGTTTACATCTCCATTGTTGACATCTTATCTGTCTTTGGTTTTCATATCACTACGGTTGTGGTGGTTGACTTGTTGTAGTCGTGGGAAGTTGCATTTCTTTATAAATGTAGTTTCAACGCGTGTGAAGTGGATATATATAAACTATAAAGCTGGTTTTGTTTGTGAGGTATCATCATATCTCCATTTCTATGGGAAGACTAGAGAGTTAGATATAGTTACATGTTTTATATACACTAAGGAAAAGAGATCGAATGTGCATTTCACTTAAGATAGATACGAAGACATCCATATGCCAACAGTAACTAAACCAATAGTCGCTGCGGCCTGAACCAGTTCAACCACCACGTTTTGTCGCTGCGCAGGGAGATTCTTCCACTCTGTTCTTCTGTTTTTGCAAAAATCGAAACCAAAACACGTTAAGAGTTTATGAATTGGATACTTAATAACATTGTATATATAGACTATAGAGGTTTCATGTAGTAGTGAAAACTATTAGATGAATCCTATCTGAGACCTACCCTAGATCAGCTATGATGATACTGATGTTGTCCTGAGATTGTCGGTCCTGAAATGTGGGAACAAAATCGTAAAATTGTCAGCTTTGGGTTCCTAATCAAAAAGCCAGGGGAGGGTTTTTCGTTATTTACCAAAGCTACTTGCGTTAGAGCTTCACAAGCAAGCTGTTACAGATGGAAATTAGGAGACTAGTTCAGCCTTAAAGCCATACATGTGTTGTAGAAACTAATTGATAAGAAGATGAAAAAAAGCTTGCCTGCACATTTCCATGTTTCCGAAGCTGATCCCTTACGTAACTAACCACCTCTGAGCTGCATCAGCAAAACATAGATCACTGTAAACTCTGTAATTCTCATATAATTAAATGGGGAAAGAGGGAATTAAAGGAAACCTTTTCATGTAGTCCCATAATCCATCAGAAGCTAAAATAATGAATTCCACATCCGGTGTAATGGGTACTTGGAAGATATCTGGAGTTGCGACAACCATGTCCCCTTTAAACTCGATTCTGAGAATTTATTTCATCAGAAAAATCAGGACAGAAATCCTTGAAACTGTAGCAAAAGTAGAAACAACTTTCGAATAGTTCAGTACCTCGAGACAAACTTCTCGGGCCATCTTCCTTCATTGACACCCTTCTTTAACATCCTGTGTGTATGGAATTTTATGAGCAATGAAGCAGCAGCATAAAAAAAAAGGATTGTAAGATGAGAAAGAACCCAACTCATCCTTCTTTGTCTTGAACCGGATGTCACCAAAAGCACGGGATACAGCTATGTCCCCACAAATCCTTCCATTGACAATCTGATTAAAATGAATAGCAAGACATCCGTTTTAAGCCAAATGCTCGCAAGCAAATTTAGAGATAATTTGACACTTCTAAAAATGGAAAATAGGAAGACACACCCATCCACCTGCTTCTTTGATCCTTTTCACTTCCTGAATGGCTGCCTTACTGCTTCCATATGGACGATGAGAATCAGTCAATTCCTCGATTTGCCCGGATCGAGATAGGACCTGTGTTAATCCATTAACAAGACTTAACACATGACCATGTAGAATGATTCATGGATAATAATTTCTACAACTAGGCTTACCGCACAAGAATCACCAATATGTGCAATGAAGGAAACGTCATTTCTGATGAACATCACAGTGGCTGTTGAACCTGATTCGTCTTCTTCTTTAGCGTTTATTTCTAGCCTGATTTCAAACCACATATAAGAATGGTGAATTACTTCACTCCAATCATCAAAATTCATGCAAACACCTAAGAAACTTCAAGCTAATTTTACCATTTGAGTAAATTACGATCCACGTTTTCAAAGGCTTTAATCAAAGCTTCCTTGATTGCCGCGAAATCACCTCCACTCAACAACGATCCAACTTGCAATGCCCCAACACATTCCTTGTACAGCTCTTCCCTATCATCATCATAAACTAGAATCACCATCATCATCATCGTCACTACCGAAACCTTAGAAAACAAGGAAGTGATTTCGCGGAGAATTAAAACCAAGTACCTGAGGAAATTGATAGAGGACGATCCAGCGTGGCCGTCGAAAACCGCGGCATAGGAGAAGCTGTCGAGAGCATCGGAACGGATGACGATCTCGTCCTCCATCTCATCGCGGAATCCTTGAACGCTCGTGTAGCCCCATCGAATAGGCGTCACGCCTGTCAGAGACGACGGCGCGTTGATCGCAATCGCGGAGCAACGGTGACGACCATACGTGGGATACACGACAAGGCCACCGCCAGCGTCTGCGGAAGGATAAGCGTAGTGGCGGAGAGTGTTGGAGTTAAAGCGATGAAGATGAGGACTCAGAAGCGCCATGACTCAGTGAGTCAGGCAAAGCGAGTTAAGTAGAAGAAGAGAAAGAAGTAAAGAGTGGCCGTGGATTTTCGTAAAAATATCTGAAGATAAAGAGAATTAACGCGGGCCTCTTAACTGACTTAACGGTCCATTTCAAAATATGGGCTTGGGCCTGAACCAGAATCAATCTTTTTTGTCGGAAAGTAATATTTGTTGGAGAAAGTACTTGTAACTGGCCATCTTTGTATCCCAATCCTGTGTAACACCAGATGACAAAAAAAAAAAAGAAAAAAAATCAAACACCTAAGAGTGCAATTTTTATTTTCGAAAGTTTTACCCTTGATGTCTTGATGTTGTTGTTTCTCACCCCAACTCTTTAAAGATCCAACTACTGTTACATATGTAAACTCTGTTTGTGTCATACCTTTTTTTTCTGTTCTATCATTATCAAAAAGTTCCGAACCCAAGTCCATAATATTTTCGGACAAGGGACTAGAGTTTCCTCCCGTTCTTCGGTGCTCAAACTATGGGACCTCCAAAACTTATTAGAGCAGCTCCATTGCACAAGTTTTTTGAGTGTCTTCCCGGGTAGGACCCACAAATTTGTGTCTTCAGAGTGTCTTCGGTGTCTTCTCTAAAACACTGGGTCTTGCCAAAATTGCCACGTGTCGCGACGTGATTCGTCGCAACAATAAAAAATTAATTTTTTTTTCCCGTAAGACACCATCTCCAATTGACCGATAAAGATGCTCTTATACCTTTAACGTGATGCTCCCTGTTCTTTTACCTTTTAAGTAATTTATTTATTCTGTTTCTATTTTCTGTTATTCTAAAGGAGTAGTGGAGGTTCAGGGTTTTTATTTGGTAAAAGTTAAAACTGTAATTATTTCATCATGTCTGTAAATTATGTGGCATATACATGGATATTAGTCTATAAACTAGAGAATTAAAAAGATATCGAAGAGATTCGATTTAAATATTGGAGGAATTCATCCTTGGAAGATTTTCTTGCCTACGCCTCCATGGAATCACTTGCTTAAACCCTTTGTAAACCTTTGCCTGCATTTTTAAACATGCATCAAAATGAGCCAAAACATTTTAATTTCTCCACAGCCCAAAAGAAGTAAAATAATAACCCTAATATATGTAGTGATAATAATCAAAGGACTAAAATAAAGAAAAGTGAACGAAGAATCTAGACTTTGCACTAAAAAGTAAAAACTGAAATTTTATTCAAATCCCAAAAATGTTGGAATTTTGTTTAGAATGTGTAGTCACCATTAAATAAAGTTT
>VBRH01000337.1:105749-124825 GCA_014578085.1 Cardamine resedifolia | reverse complement strand
AAAGACATGAGTTGTCTGTCTGGCTGAATTGTCCCATCAGATGACAAGTCCAAGTTAACACTTTTGACGTTCAGAAATCAGAATCATTGCTTAAGGTGGTGGAGTGGAGCCGGAACATAATGAACACGTACGTCTCTTTCTAAAGTCTTACTCTTTTATGTTCTGATCCCATAGATGACATTTGCTTTAGCAAGCGTTTACTGAGAAGGTAGGTGAAATGGTTAGAGATTTGCAGATAACCTGTCCACAAAAATGGTTCTTGCGGTGGTGATCAGGAAATTTCTTTGTTCTGGTTGATATCCAGTCACCTTTCAGTACCAATAAGTCAAGCTACCATATTTTTGCTGAGCTATCAGTTGCAGCAGCAATCTGGATTGTAGAAAGCATTCCTATGGCATACACAAGTTTCCGAATGCAGGAGTTCTCAACTGAAAACAGCTAGAAACATTTTTATAAGACCCACTAAGGCACCTTGACGAGCAAAGGGAAATCTCCCGATTGGGGTCAGTTAGTCATTGATCTGAATTCTAATCCAGCCACAACACCTGTGCTTGAATAAATCCACTGAATATAATTTTGTTTTGCAATTTCAAGTCAAAGAGAGAATGAGCAAAATGAAGGCAAGGCATAAGAATGTTACCTTCAGATAGATAGATACCTATGTTGGACACATTTATCTTATGGGAACATAAGATATATAAACCTTGAGGCCTTATGTCCTTCACTTTGTTCCACTAGAAGGGCATAAGAGAAATTAAGAAACCAGCAACAAATATGGAAATAGGTACCACGACCACAGTAAGCTAAAGCTGCAAGACAATTATTACTATTGTAACATAGAGGAAACTGGAATCTAGCTCATCTGTCAATCAGCTTGAACACAAACAAAAGCACCGGTTTGTCGTGCAGACACAATCTTCTACTTCTCCCCTTATGTTCTGAAACCCCTTAGGGTCAAACCTGCAACTGGGTGCTGCTAGAACAGAAGAAAGGATTCTAGGAGTTTACCGTAAGTGCTGTTATCTCCCTACCCCAAACATTTTTCTATTATTATTTCTTTGGTTCTCTTCACGACACACTATGCTTGAACGTTAAGCTAGACCACCTGAAAAATCCATATGGAAAGATATGTCCCGGTGTTGCAATTGTTTATACTACAAACATCTATACTAATCAAACTACATCCATCATTCAATATGTTAACACGCAATCCATAAATGTTTGATTTGACCAAAACAGAGCAGGCAGCACGGTGAATGATCAGAACTTGGTTTGCAGAAAACACATACTTTCTTCATTGAATATAATTACCCAAAAAAAAACCAAGCATAATTTCAACAATCTCCTTTCCATTTCATTCATCAAAAACGAAGAACAAATATTTTCCTTATCGAATTGCCATATCAAGATGGAAAGGAAAATAAAGTATTACCCTTGCCTATGTTTTAAATCCTATTTGAGTGAAAAATCACAGTTGGGGAGAAGTTAGACTGAAATTTACTGAAATATAATTAACTCTGAACTTCATTGTATTTGAAGACACAATCATAAAGCCGTCCTCCAAGAAACTCTGCTACTTCAAGATGCTTCACCTTCATAACAAAAAGGTGGGCAGATATGAGAAAGAAGCAATAACCACACAACATTTTTTTTCATTAATTCGATAAAGAAAAAAAACAAAAATAAAACTACTACCATTCCGATATTGAGAGAATCACACTTGAACTGAGCATAAAGGTTTGTCTCAATTCCACGACCCTGATTAGAACAGTCAACCAGTCAGTTAACAAAACCAAGAGTCCAAGACTAGTTAAAATAGTTGTTAAATCGCGCTTCACTTTCACACTATCAATGGGCCTTACCATGCCTTCTAGGATAACTAAGTCTGCATCAGATGAAAGGGAAGCAAGCTCCTGTGATACTCTTGAGAGATCGATAACCTTAAACAAATTTCCGAGAGGGAGAAAAAGACTTAAGAATCTAATGAATAAACCCATTTCTCTTTCTAGGAGCTTATAATGTCTTACCGCTAAGTCGTTCCCTGAATTTGCAATCAGAAGCTTCGAAGTATCAACGCCTATCAATTGGCCATTTTCATCCTTCAACTGGTAAAATTAAGACTAATAGATTAGATTTCACTTGTTTTTTTTTAAAGCCATGACTATCAAGAATTAATTCATTCATCACCTGTGACAAGATCTCTACAAGCTCGGTATATGTCACATCGTTGATAGCTGGCAGTTCGTTAGCAGCCAACACCACCTTCAAGAGGAAAGATGAAGAGGAAGAACAATTTAGAGTATACTCTTTCATCACTAGCTTCATTAATAAAATTTTAAACCAAAAATCTCACTCAAGAGACTGACTCAACGGAGCATCCTACCTGACTTCATTAATAAATTTCAATTCATTAATAAATTTTGACTCGTTCATTGTCAAAAGTACTTACCTGAGTTCCTCGACGGAGCATCTCTCTTGCAAACGGCAAAATA
Source organism: Cardamine resedifolia (assembly GCA_014578085.1). NCBI lineage: Eukaryota > Viridiplantae > Streptophyta > Magnoliopsida > Brassicales > Brassicaceae > Cardamine > Cardamine resedifolia. The sequence goes on along the minus strand of VBRH01000337.1, from coordinate 122,333 downwards.
CCCAAAATTATGTCTGCACCAGAATTATCAACAAAAATCACTGCCTGTCATGAGAAAGAGACAATAAACAATGAATATTGTCAATCGGTTGATCTCTGAAGTCTGAACATAGCACTAGATAAAGAGCAAAACAAACGAGGAACCTTCTTCCAAGGCTTTGTGATCCATTTGGCTTGGAAGTTGTCCAAGTCATCAATGACCCATGGTCGCGGAACCAAGTTTTGACAGCTAGCCAAGAAAGATATACCATCCCTTGAGAAAACATCAGCAAGCTTCAAGATGCAAAAAGAAAAGAGCCCGTAATTAGGACACGTTTTTTGTGGGAGAAACAAAAGAGAGGCAATTGAAGAAACCAGCGTTGTACAAGTAAAAAGATACCTGTGCAGAACCCAGATCAAAGATGTTTCCGGCAAATATCCCTCTTACCAAATTTTCCAATCGTTTTTCGTCATCTTCAATAGCATCACTCAGACTGACAACTTCAGGAAATAGTGATATAGCCTTTGCATTCTCCTCATCCTATTTTAGTTCCATCAATGAATGTGAACTCATCTAATCAGACAGAGAGAGTATAAGAGAATTGGTGCTAGCTATATGCAAGACCTCAAGAGCTCTTGAAAGAAAATTCACACCTTGACTTTCTTAAATATGTCCCTAAATCCTAACTCTCTGAGTAAATGCTCACGAACGCGGCCGAGAATCTGAAAAGAAGCCAAAATAAACCATGAAAACAAACCTCACTACACCAGAGAACAAGATCATGAGGTGATTTGACTTACAACGCCATCTGGTGGCCCACCATTGCTCTCTGGATCTTTCTTCCAGTCATCAAGAATTCCCGCATATCTTCCAGATTCAAAGTAAGACACATTGAACACAAATCAAACGACTGAAACACTATCTCTGAGTTGCATACAATTCAAATGCCCTTCTGTAACTATGATAAAAACGCAAACCGCAGGACACAAAACTCGTCTAGTTTATGAAGGTGACATTGGCAAAAGATTTCCTAGGAACTAAACCTTGAGAATTACCACATACATACGCAAAAATAAGTACCTTTCTGCAAATATTTTAGCTCTAGCAGGAGCATCTGGAACAGTCGTATCACTCTCTGCACGTTTCCTGCAAATGAAACAGCTTTAGAACATTGAGAATTATGGGGGAATTTCTTGTTAAAATCAGGATTTCAGCTGTTTCTTATGTAAGCTTCACAGAAACGAGCTCGTGATGTTACAAAGTAAAATAAAATCATGAGAACACAACAAAGTCAAAGCAACAGCCACCAACGAACAACACTAGCTGAAGGGCTAAAATTTTCGCGAGTTTTGAATGAATTCGCAATAATAACTGACTTCTCGCATCCAATTCAAGCAAACTATTTGGAATATGAGCCTAAGAGAAGCAATTTTTGGTAAAAAATCAAAGCTTGATCCGACCCATTAACATCACTGACTACCAAAAGAAATCTAAAATCTGGTCAGAGTAAACATAAACCAAAGCAGTGGGAAGAGAATAAACTTGAAAGAAGGAATGGAATTAGCGAAGACATTGATCCAGGAGATTTCAGTAGAAGTAGCTTTCTTGGGATCATCAGAAGGGAATCTGTAAGGAATGGTGCAAGCTCTGTAGCTCGATTCTATCGGCGTCGGTAAGAGAGGAAACGGAATCATTTCCGAATTGATGACGACGAAGAACGAGTGTATACACGGATGAGACTGATCACACCTGATCAGTGAAAATTTCTGACACCAATCGGACAGAGCCAGGTCGCGTACGAGTTTTAGTTAAAGATTTAGATTCCTGATACGTAATAAATGTCGCATTTAGTTAAATAGTAGCCAAGTTCCAAACTTTTTGGTGTTTGTTTATGCTACTTAGCAAAGTTGTCTCTTTGTGACAACTTCTTGCTGGATTAGTCCCATCAGATGACAAATCCAAGTGAACATTTTCGTGGTAGACGTTGAGAACTCAGAGCTATTGCCATGGGCGGACCAAAACAAACCTCACTACACCAGAGGACAAGATCATGAGGTTGGTTATATATTGTTTAGTTCTTACACCTATTTTAGTGTAGTGGTTACAAATGCACACCACCTAAACTGTGAGGTATAGGGTTCAAGTCCCCCTAAAACACTAAAATGCACCGTCAATGGCCCTTGCTTAAGGGTGGAGTGGAACCAAAACACAAGATAAACTTTGATCTCTTATGTTCTTAGGAATCGGGTGCTATAATTTGTTGTCCACTGTGATCATACAAACTCCTCAGGTGAAATGGTTAGGGACCTTAGAGTATGTATCTACCTGTTCCTAAAAATGATGCTTATATCTGTTATCTCCAAATTTCTTTGTTTTGATTAATATGACAAGCTTCAATCGATGTTTATACCATATCTGTACTGTGAGCAGCAATCTGGATTGTAGAAACTAGAAACCGGTGAAGTTCCTGCATTGTGGACGAATTTGGTGTTCACTGTAGCTATCTGCCAAGCAAAACAATATACCAATGCCCTCTTGGATTCAGGAGAAACCTGTTCGGTAAAGGAGCCTATAGAAATATTCCAGTCTGCAGGAGTTCACAATTGAAATCAGTTCGAAACTTATCATAAGACTACGCCTAAGCACCTTGATAAGCAAAGAGAGCTCTCCGGAATAGGGTTAATGTAATCACTGATCCAAATTCAAACCAACCACAACATCTAATGCTTGAATAAGTCCATTGGATAGGTATTCCCGTAAATTTGTTTTGTAGACTCAAATCAAGGATAGAATGTACAAAGCAAATAAAGGCATATAGATCCTCTTACCTTCAATAGATGTTCAACACAGTTATGCAGGTCAAACAAATCTAAGAGGGCCAGGAAAGAGTTCGTCTTTCAGATCATAACCTTAAAGCCTTGTGTTCTTCATTTTGTTCCACTAAAAAGCCCTAAATAAAGAAATTAAGAAACTAGCAAGAAAAATGATAATAGGTACAATGTAAGTTATAGCAACAAGACAATCATTACTGTAGTAACAGAGGATAACGGAACCTAGCTCATCTGTTTGACTATAACTTGAACACTAACAAGAGCATGGTTTACCTTACAGCCACAACCTTCTACTTCTTCCCTAGACATAAACCAGCTACTGGGTGCTGGCTTTTCCAGAGACAGAGAGCCAAGCTGAAAGAACAGGAAAAAGGATTCTAGGACAGAGCCACAATGTTCACTCTCACTCAATCTCATTTGTCTATTATTAACTCATCATGATACTAACAGCAATAATCACAATGTTCACTCTCACTCAGGGATTCTAGGAGTTTATAGTAAGTGCTTTCATCTCCCTAACCAAAAACATTTGTCTATTATTAACTCATCATGATACTAACAGCAATAATCACAATGTTCACTCTCACTCAAGCATGCACATTCAAGCAAAACCACCTGAAAAAATCCTTTACAACAGAAGAATATGGAAAGAAAGATATGTCTTTATGTTGCCATTGTTTTCCTGCAAACATCTATACTAATCAAAACTACATCCATCATTCATAAAGACAGTGATCTAAATCCATAAACTTTTACATGTCAGTATGACCAACACAACAATCAACAAATGTTTGATTTGAGCATGAAGCACCTTTGAGTGATAATCTGACAACTCGGGTTGCAGAAAACACAATACTTTCTTAATTAAAATTTAATTTACACAAATCAAGCATAATTCCAACAAATTTCCTATCCATCATCATAAACGAAGAACAATTTTTTCCCTATCTTCTAAATCCAATTCCTCATTTCTTGGCCTTAGAGAATCTAAGGCACCGATACTTCTCACCACTCACAGTAATTTCAAGAGCTCCGTCTTGATTATCCTGGTTCGACGCTGTCCCCATGAGAACGCTCTTCTCCTTCTCCAGATTCTCTCTTTCCATCTTCAACCTCGCTTCCTGTCTCGCAATCTCCGTCTGTAAAAAAAAAAAATCAAATCAGTGTCCCTAAAAATCTCACAAAAAAACCCTAAAAATTGAAAATTTAAAAACATACCTCACGGCGAGAAAGCTCAGCTTTCCACGCAGCTTCTCGTTCAGCAACTTCACGCTCACGCTCTTCGATATAACTCTGCATCTCTCTCTCCTTCATGATCCGATCTTGTATATCAGCATCAAGTGCTTGCTTAAGCTCTTCCACAAACTTATCCACCACTAATTTAATCCTCAACGACATCGTCTTCGAAACGAATTCTTAACTAACATACAAATCTTTTCCTTCCTCACACTAACCGGTTCTAGACATTTAAATACAATCTCCTCCTTTCTGGTTTACCGTCTTTTTATTACGGCGGCGATTCACCGACGGCGAGATTTCCGATCGTTTCTCGTCGAGCTTGCGTGAGAAACTGAGAAGGTATAGAGACATTCACAACCTTTTATTTTTATTTTATTCTTCTAATCTTCTGGAGAGAGGGAAAAAATAAATAAAAGAGTGAAAATATATGGGCTCTTAATGAGCCTATACTGGGCTGCATAATTTTACTGTACTCTCAGCTTGAAACAAGTCACACGTGTGGCAGCGAATTTTTGGATACCTGTTAAAATTAGGGTTTTGCTTTTCGCTTCTCAAACCCTAGGGAAATAAGTGAGACTGGCTTGCTTAGCCGCGGAGGAATCAGATCACATTCGCAGCAAACATGGTTCCTCATCTTTGTCTCTCTAATTCTCTTGTTCTCACGTTGTTTTGATTGTTTATCTCAATCTGTGAATTCGTTTTGAGCTGGACGATAATCTCTGTCTTCTTTCTGGGCTCAATCGATGTGTCTTCTCTGAATTATGGGTTCTTGATATTGTTTCTAAAGTCAATTGCTTTGTTAGATTTTTGAAATGGGTTTGGGATCGATTTTGATTAGATCTCAAAATTAGGATTTGATTATCCAGTTTGTGATTTGAAGTTTTGAATGATGTGACTTATAGTGATTGAGCTTATATGAAGATACTGTGTTTTTGATTTTATGAGATTTATCCTTTATTCTGTAGGCAAGAGGTTTGAAGAAGCATTTGAAGAGGCTCAATGCGCCTAAGCATTGGATGCTTGACAAACTTGGTGGTGCCTTTGTAAGTCACTTATTTGATTAAATCTTATTAGAGATTAGTTTTCATTTGATCGGTGCTTATGATTCTCTTTCTGCCTAGGCCCCCAAGCCGTCGTCTGGGCCACACAAGTCTAGGGAGTGCTTACCCCTTGTCCTTATCATCAGAAATAGGTTGAAGTATGCTCTGACATACAGAGAAGTGATTTCAATCTTGATGCAAAGGCATATCCAAGTTGATGGGAAAGTGAGGACTGACAAGACCTATCCTGCTGGTTTCATGGGTGAGACTGGTTTTAGTTGTTTGTGTTTCTTGTGTTTCCTTGTCCTTTTGTTTCTGAATCTATGATTGGTGATCTAACTAGATTCCTGATTATTCACAGATGTTGTGTCTATCCCAAAAACAAATGAAAACTTCCGTCTTTTGTATGATACCAAGGGACGTTTCCGTCTCCACTCCATCAAGGACGAGGAAGCAAAGGTTTGTTCTCCTATATCCCTTACATTTCCAAATACTGAATCTGTCGAAACAAAGTCAAGTCTGTATTCATTGCTCTAGACTTACATTGCATGTTTGATTACCAGTTTGTAATATGCTCCTAAAAGTATCTTCATTTGTTGTTGTGCAGTTCAAGCTATGCAAGGTGAGATCTATCCAGTTTGGTCAGAAGGGGATTCCCTATTTGAACACATATGATGGTCGCACCATCCGTTACCCTGACCCGCTCATCAAGCCTAACGACACAATCAAGCTCGACCTTGAAGAGAACAAGATTGTGGAGTTCATAAAGTTTGATGTGGGCAATGTAGTGATGGTCACCGGAGGAAGAAACAGAGGGCGCGTTGGTGTGATAAAGAACCGAGAGAAACACAAGGGAAGCTTCGAAACTATCCACATTCAAGACTCGACAGGACATGAGTTTGCTACAAGGTTGGGAAATGTGTTCACAATCGGGAAAGGAACAAAGCCATGGGTGTCTCTTCCAAAGGGTAAAGGTATTAAGTTGACCATCATTGAAGAAGCCAGGAAGAGACTTGCTTGTCAATAAGCTGCTTAGTACTATGCCAGTTTTTCAGAACAAACCATGTTTTAGTTTGCAGCATTTTTAATGAGTTTTTTACTTTTGTTTTCATAACTTATCTTTTGGGATTATTATGATCTATTTTTGGAACTTTTTTGTGCTATTAATAACTATGAGCTGAAAACTTCAGCTTGGTATCTTCAACATTCTCTATTTTTTCTTTAAATTTGGTTGTGCACACTTGGCTTTCGTTTGTTTTATTAATAAGTTATTTCAATTCGTACTTGGCATATAGGCCCACGAACCCTACCACTACTAAATTGTATGCAAGCCTTTGGACATGTCCATGGTGTGGGGTCAACCAAATTGTAAAAAAGCTTATGAGCATCAATTTTATTGAGAAGCACAGAGACTCTTATTGTCTTCACAGTTTCTGTAATTGTGAGTTTTTTCGTTTAACCCACTGATCCTTCAAGCTTGATGCTCATAAGCTGGTTAACTTCGGCTCCAAATTCTTTAGGCAAATTGTTGAAGACATCTCTGCAGAATCCAGAAATCATCGCCGCTAATGCTCTTTCATGATCGATTCCTCTCTGCTGGAAATAGAAAAGCTGATCTTCTCCAATCTTTGAGGTACTTGCTTCGTGCTCTACTCTCGCTGAATGATTCTTTACCTGTTATCATTTCAGACCCACCACAAAAACAAAAGTGTACAGATTTAATATCTTCTTTAGAGGCGTTGTAATTATGAGTAATCAATCAAGAAAGGGAGAAAAAATTCACAGCTTGAATCATAGGAAATATACCTGGATGTAAGGATAGGTATTAGCAGCTGATTTGTCACCGATAAGCAGTGAGTCGCAAGTCGAATTATTTTTAGCATTATCAGCTTTGGATTGAACCTGAACAAGACCACGGTAACAATTTCTCGAATGTCCAACTGAAATTCCCTTTGAAGTGATTCTACTTTTTGTGTTTTTTCCTTTGTGAATCATCTTGGTACCTGTATCAGCTTGCTGATAGTTATTAGTCAATGCCACAGAGTAAAACTCGCCAACCGAATCATCGCCTTCTAAAACCACGCTAGGGTACTTCCAAGTTACAGCCGCCCCTGTCTCAACCTGAGTCCACGAGATTTTGGAACGATCCCCAGCGCAAAGACCGCGCTTTGTGACGAAATTATAGATCCCGCCTTTACCTTCTTCATCCCCAGCATACCAATTCTGTATCGTAGAGTACTTGATCTCAGCTCCTTCCCCACAATAGAGCTCAACCACAGCAGCATGAAGCTGATTCTTGTCATAAGAAGGAGCAGAGCATCCTTCTAAATACTCAACAAAACTACCTTCCTCAGCAACAATCAAAGTCCTCTCAAACTGACCAGTCTCCATCGCATTAATCCGAAAATAAGTCGAAATAGGCATCGGGCATTTCGTGTTTTTCGGTATATAACAGAACGATCCATCGCTGAAAACAGCCGAATTCAAAGCGGCATAGTAGTTATCATCACTAGGCACAACTCTTCCTAAATACTTCTTAACCAAATCAGGATACTCTCTAATAGCTTCCGATATCGAACAAAAGATCACACCATATTCCTCTAGAGGCTTCCTATTAGTAGTACCAATCGAAACACTATCGAGAACCGCATCAACCGCAACATTAGACAAACAATTCTGCTCTGTTAAAGGAACATCTAATCTATCGAAGATCTTAAGAATCTTAGGATCAGGTTCATCTAAACTCTTCAAAGTTGGTTTCTTTTTGGGAGCTGAGTAATAACACATATCCTGGAAATTAATCGAAGGATATCTATTATCTGACCATTTAGGTTCTTGCACTTTCAAGAACTTGGCATAAGCTGTGAGCCTAAAATCAAGCATCCAATCAGGTTCTTCTTTCAATTTCGATATCAATCGAATCGTTTCTTCAGATAAACCTTTAGGGATTGTGAACGAATCGATATCTTCAACGAATCCATATTTCTTATCGTAATCTCGATTTTGAAAATACTGTTGAAGTTTATCATTTGAGGTACTAGAATCCTTTCCGATATTGGCTCTGACTTTGAAGAGTCTCGTTGGAATTAAGGTTTTTGGAGATGGGAATTTCAAGGATTCGGGTTTGGGGGGAAACGCTTTTGGTAATTTTGAGGAATCAGATGTGGGTTGTGGAGATAATCCGGAAATACCGTTCCCGAGAAGAGACGCCATTGTTGTGGCTCTAAAAGGAGAAGTAGACGAAGAGATGAAAAATATAAAAAAAAAGTATGCTGCGAAAAAAGAGAGAGAGAGAAAAAATATAAAGTCTACATCTATTGAATAGGTTTTGAATGGAATAATTATTTTCTTAGTTTTATTTTAAGAAAAAAATCTCATATTACCCTTCATTTAAGTTATAACTTTAGTTTCCTATAAACAAATAATTGTTTGTTATAACTTTTTCCTATAAACAAATATTTGGATTTTTTACCTCACTCTTAAGGTTATTTTTCTAAATTTGTTTTTTTTTTCCTTTTTATCCGAATAACATTAAAAGGAATATATTTCTACAGTAATTTCTTTAGGTATTTTGAACTAAGCTAAGAAACACTTGATTCATTCATAAATGTGTAGAAAAATACTCAAAAGTAACATAGCTTTCACCTTTTGTCATCTCCCAAAAAAAAAAAAAAAAGAATAATCAAAGTAGTTAGATTGTGACGGAGACAAAATCATCTTCTTCCACATGATAACAGCAACAACATTGACGTTAACTTCGATGTCACACATCATCACTTTCAACCACTATATATAAACCCTCTTCACCTATTTTTGTCATCTCAGACTTTGGAGCCCAAAAAATTCTCACAACCATTAAATCCAATTTTGAGTCTCTTCACCGGCGCCGATCATCCAAAAACCACCGTCACTAATGGATGTCCGCCGTAGATTACCCGCCAAATCAAACCACAAAGTAATCGTTCCAAAAGCCTCCGACGCGCTTCCTCTTCCGTTATACCTAACAAACACCGTCTTCCTCTCCCTCTTCTTCGCTACCGTTTACTTTCTTCTTAGCCGATGGCGCGAGAAGATCCGAAACTCTACGCCTCTTCACGTCGTTGACCTATCTGAGATCTGTGCTCTCTTCGCTTTCGTTGCCTCGTTTATTTACCTTCTCGGTTTCTGCGGTATCGATCTTATATTCCGATCTTCTTCCGACGATGATGTTTGGGCTACTGATGAAGATTTACGGAAGATTCCTTGTGGTCAATCCCTAGATTGTGGAATTATCAAACCTAATTCCATCGATCCTCCTCGGGAATCGGATCTTGATTCAGCGGAAGATGAAGAAATAGTCAAATCGGTGATTGATGGAATCATCCCATCTTACTCATTGGAGACGAAACTCGGAGATTGCAAAAGAGCAGCAGCGATTAGACGAGAAGCGGTTCAGAGGATAACCGGTAAATCCTTAACCGGTCTTCCATTGGAAGGTTTTGATTACAATTCAATTTTGGGACAATGCTGTGAGATGCCAATTGGGTATGTTCAGATCCCAGTGGGAATTGCTGGACCTTTGTTACTTGATGGAATTGAGTATTCAGTGCCAATGGCTACAACAGAAGGTTGTTTGGTTGCTAGTACTAATAGAGGTTGTAAAGCTATTCACTTGTCTGGTGGTGCTTTTAGTGTTATTATGAAAGACGCCATGACAAGAGCTCCAGTTGTTAGATTCCCTTCTGCAAGAAGAGCTGCTCTTGTCATGTTTTATCTACAAGATCCTGCTAATCTCGAGAGATTGTCTCTCATGTTCAACAAGTAAAGTTTGAAACTTTTCTTCTTTTACTTAGTTTAGATGGTGATTTGATTGACTTTTCTGCTGACTTGTTTTTGCTTTTTTTTTATGGCATTGTGTATATGTATAGATCGAGTAGATTTGCTAGGCTTGAGAGTATTACATGCAAGATTGCTGGAAAGAATCTGTATCCGAGGTTTTCGTGTAGTACTGGTGATGCTATGGGGATGAACATGGTCTCCAAAGGTGTTCAGAATGTCTTGGATTTCATAAAAACTGAGTTTCCTGACATGGATGTTATTGGCATCTCAGGTTTAACTCTTCTTTCTTTCTCTCTTTGTGTATTGTTGTCTAATTAAAGTCAACTCATTTGAGTATTGGTGTCATGTTATTGTTCAGGAAATTACTGTTCGGACAAGAAGGCTTCGGCTGTGAACTGGATCGAAGGACGTGGTAAGTATGTTGTATGTGAAGCCTTAATTAAGGAGGAGATTGTGAAGAAAGTGTTGAAGACGAGCGTTGAGGCTCTTGTAGAGCTTAACATGCTCAAGAACCTTGCTGGTTCAGCCATGGCGGGTTCTCTTGGTGGATTCAATGCTCATGCAAGCAATATTGTAAGCGCTGTGTTCATCGCCACTGGCCAAGACCCAGCTCAAAACGTGGAGAGCTCACACTGTATGACTATGATTGAAGCTCAGGGCAACGATCTTCACATCTCTGTCACTATGCCTTGCATTGAGGTAATAATAATGCATGTTTCTGTCTAGAATTAAACCCACTATTGCAGATAACATAAAAGCCATTATTTTGAATATTGCTGGATCCAACTCATGAATGTTTTTTTTTAATGATGTTGGCTCCACAGGTTGGTACTGTTGGAGGTGGGACACAGCTTGCATCACAATCAGCATGTTTGAATCTGCTCGGTGTGAAAGGATCAAACAACGAGGAACCTGGCTCGAACGCAAGGCTATTGGCAAGAATTGTGGCTGGTTCGGTTCTTGCAGGAGAGCTGTCGTTAATGTCTGCTATTGCAGCTGGACAGCTTGTGAAGAGCCACATGAAGTACAACAGATCCAGCAGAGACATTGGGCCTTCGTCTCAGGTCAACAGTTAATGTTTGGAGCATGACGAGACAGATAATAAAACAAAAAACAGAATCCCAAAAATAGGCTGATGTAACTTTAACCTCATTTGATTTCTTCTTCATCGAGCTATTTTCTATCTATTTGTTTGTACTCCAAGTCTCCAAATTATCTTAATTTATGTAAAGTCATTTTTGTCCTATCTTTCTGACTCATTTCATAATCTTAGAAAACGAAAATACTCCAAAGTTCTCATTAGTTAAAACAAAATTCACTCACCAAATTCCAAAAGCCAGTATTAACTTTTTGGGCAATTCTCCACAAAATAAAGTTTTTTTCCAAAAATAGCACCATTTTTATTTAGAATAAAAATAACATTTTTATTAAAGAGTAATTCTCTTATATAGTACAAATCTCTTATTCTCACTTATTTAGGATTTAGGGCTTAGGGTTTAGAAAACCCTAAACCCTAAATCTTACTTTCTACCCCTAAAAACTATATCCTAAATCCTAAAATACTTAATCCAAACCAACAAATTAAATTATTGTTCTTTATAAAAATGTTATTTTTGTCCAAAATGAAAAAGTGTGCTATTTTTGACACAAAAACTTATTTTAGTGCTATTTCAAGGAATTTTTAGAACTTTTTTCCAAGTCCAACTGCATCTTAGTTTTTTTAGTTGTCATCCCACTTATGCTTGATTGAGAATCATAGAATATGGAGGTCCTTGGTGTCCAATGATCGTGTATACATAATTAGTGTGGTCATGTTAGATGCTATAAGTGTAACCATGATATAAGTATCAGAGTTTCAAATTCATTTTCATGGCAGCATAGATGTTATAGCTTAATATTGTGATAGCTTAGCATCAACATGTGAGATAATGGCATAATTGTGTTTATTACTGTGGTAGTGTTGTTTTAAATGCCAGAGTTGGTTACTGACTTACTAATAAATGTAAAAATGTGTTTGTGGATGCTGCAGAGGATGGAGGAGTGGCATGGGAGTTTGACAAGTATGAATATGAAAACTTGTGCAGTTGGAGCGATATGGTCTTTGATCGTACTCATAGTCATAGGTAACAAATTAAGGAGCAGAGACTCAAGTAAACACGTGATTGTGTATCAGTGTATGTGCACTACCAATTATCACAACGAGTAGCAGTATCAACAAAACATATGGCACTGATTTTAAATCACTGATGACAGATCCAACAAATTTTCCGAATTCGAAAAATATGAAAAAAAATCTCATTCTCGAAAATATTGCTTAAAACTTGTGATTTTGTTATTATCTTCTTTTGGTCTACGTAACAAAATGTCATTTTTTCTTTTTGTTTTAAAACAAAAGTGAATGCCAATTATGCAATTAACTTAAGCAGTCATGCAACAACACCGTAGCGAGTGGTCGGAAAAACAAGAAACAAAGCACTAGAAACAATTCCGACCATTAATGGAAAACTCTCCATAACTTGATCCATCTCTTTCTCTTTCCCTGGAAACAAACAACCGGTGACTCTCCGGTCCAAAAACGCAATCGCCATAAACACCAAAACGCTCATCACTGCATGCACAAAGTCATTAACCTTCAACTTATACCTCTCATCACTCACCGGAATCTCTGCCTCCGCAATCACATCTCCGCCTCCAAACTCCGGCGGTGGCGGTTTCATGAACACCGCGAGTCCACGTGGCGTCACGAAACTGTAATAGATTTTCCCATCGGAGGCTTTGAAACTGTCCGTGAAATGGAAGAAGAAACAAGACATTGCGCATAGAAGCAAGAGAAGATGTATCATGAGTGTGTTGATTCCGTTACATTCTCCGTCACGGTAGATTGACGGAAGAACCATTTCGAACATCAAGAGAGTTCCTGTCGGAAGGAAATTGACGAGCATTGATGTTTTTGAAACTGTTTTTTGAACTCCTTGCGTCACGATGCGACGTTTTCGACCTCTTCCTCCTCCAGCGAGCGGGAGTGAAGGCAGTGAAGAGATTGAGACCGGTTTTGGTGAACGAGACGGTGGTGGTGATGGTTTTTGCGGCGGAATTTCCGTCGTGTAAACTCTGATTCCGACACTTTCCTCTGTTTTCTCCATATTTGTTGTGTTTCTCTGTTTTTGTGATTAAACAGTTTTCTTTTGTTGTGTGAATTTGGTTACAAAATGCCCTTTTTCATCTTGAAATAATAATATTTAAATAGTTAAACAATAGAAATTAGAAGAAAATCATTTATTTATATTAGCTAAATATTTTTGGATCATTCGACTCTCTTGAGTTTTTAACGGTCTTTTACAGTTTTTAATCATGTAGAAATCCAATCCGTAAAAGTCTGACCGTTGGATCGCTCCATATTTTTCTTTTATCAACGGTCCGCATTTTAAAACACTAAACAGTAAATACAAAAACGGAAAAAAAGAAAATACCATTTTGTGAATCCGACCCGGGAGAAGATCCGTATCTAGAAACTTATATTATTTATTACAATTATACCCCTAAATTTCAGGCCATTCTAATTGATTAGGACGGGAGGATTAATTTCGACGATCATCATCAGCTTGTGGAGATCTCTTCTGGAAATCGAGCTTCGCTTTTCTTCAAATCGGCTAAAAATGGTAACAATCGTCACTCTTCTTTGCTTTTCGTCTATTGTGTTATGTGTTCATATTTTTGGATCTGCCTTCGATCTTGTGCCATTGTTTCGACACAACAACTTCTGAATCTGAAGTCGCATCTTTGATACTCTCTTTATGACTATGGTAGTGGATTCGATCTAATTCTCAGATTTCTGCTTGGATCTGCCTAGAGCTTACTCTTCTGAATTGATCGATTGTTAGGAATTGAATGTTTTGAAATTGTTAAACCAGTTCTCTATTCGAATTTGTTAAGAGGTAGAAATTGCAATTCCTGTTTAATTTTAGCTTCTTGGGGTTAAATTGTGATAGGAACGAAGCATAGTTTCTACTATGCTTCACCTCTCTTTATGTGTCTATGTTTCTGAATTGGCAAAGTAAAGCTCGTGGATCTCTCCATTTTGATATGTTTTTGCTTTTTCTTTGTGTTGGAAACTGAAATATCTCTTGAAATTGACTTAAAACCTTTCTTGAGATTATTTTGAGTAGTGCTAGCTAACGTATTAGGTAGATGAAAGTATATTGATTTTTTGTGTTCTGCTACTTGACTTCTCACAATTCCCTCTTTTGCTCGTCTTATCCATTGTTTGCTTTTCAAATATTTACGAGTTACCAGCAATAGTGACATTACTGCTGCTCTGGCTGGTCCTTTTAAGGCTTGTTTACTTAAAGATATGCAAATTTCTTTTCTCTCCTCAAAGCTGTAGCTTTAGCAATTTTTATTTTTTTTATTTGTGGTCCATAATTTTCTCATACTTGATAACTTCCCACTGGTGAGAAACTGATGTTTTTGAGCACAAAACTAGATTGACTCCCATGTGTAATGATTTTAGTTCGGTTAATACCATCTAGGGTGATACTTTCTCAAATTGTTAGGACTCTTGTTAAGCCAAGTCTTTTAGTGAGATGATCCTGAAAAAAAGGCATAAATTCTAAGGTGGCTGTTGTTTGTTTTTCCAGATACATTTTGTGCTTCTAGTTAGTCGGCAAGGAAAAGTAAGGCTTACCAAATGGTATTCGCCTTATACACAGAAGGAAAGATCTAAGGTATGTATTATAGCGCAGGTATTATTGTGTTAATAATCCCGGGTTATGCTTTGTATGCCTTTGATCATACATTTGGAAACATGATCTGGGCAGGTCATACGCGAACTCAGTGGTGTGATTCTAAATCGAGGTCCCAAGCTCTGCAATTTTATCGAATGGAGAGGATACAAGGTTGTCTACAAAAGGTAGAAACGGCTCAGTCATGTTTATATACTCAGCAATGTCAGAATATTCTTTCGCTACCCAAAAATACTGGTTAATAAACATGATGGTTGTGTATTTGTGCAGATATGCAAGCTTGTACTTCTGCATGTGCATTGATGAGGCGGATAACGAGTTAGAGGTACTGGAGATAATACATCACTACGTCGAGATTCTTGACCGTTACTTTGGCAGTGTGAGTAAACGCATATCCAAAAGTTATTCCTCCACTCTATCATAGCCGCACAAAACATCTAGATTTTGATTGAGAGCTGTTTATTCTTTGATCTCCAGGTTTGTGAGCTCGATTTGATTTTCAACTTTCACAAGGTAGACATACACAACTCTACAGGAACAATGATTCTCTACTCTCTGTATTTTACTTCATTATGACATTTTCGGAACTTATTGTTTCATTCTAGGCGTATTATATATTGGATGAGCTGTTGATCGCTGGTGAGCTTCAAGAGTCGAGCAAGAAAACAGTTGCAAGGATAATATCAGCTCAGGTATAGTTTCTTAATCCTAATGCTACTGAGACAAAAAGGATTAGTCCTTAATGATGTGTGTTATGATATTTGAAGGATCAATTGGTGGAAGCTGCGAAAGAGGAGGCGAGTTCCATAAGTAATATAATTGCTCAGGCTACAAAGTAGTTTCCTTTCTTGTTCTCTGCTCTTACGCAGTTAAAACATCGTAAATGATTCATGTTTCCTTATCTTTTAAGATATTCTCTTCTTATTCACACTTGGTTTGTCAAGTCATGTGTTTGTTTTGATTGATAAGAAGAAACAAGTATTGATCGTTATGTGATTGTCATTGATCTAACCTTTTTTTCACCCATCTATGGTTTAAAATGCGGTTCCACTATTTGAATATTGGAATATTAAAAAACTCACTACGCTTGATACTCATATTGATAGGTCCACTATTATTCACTATGGGCGGGTAAAAAATAGTGGTAGACACTCCAGTTACAGCTCATTTTCATATGTTTTTTCGGGTTTACGGTTTATTTAACCATAGAAAAATCATATGTAATTCGTTTGGGAACGGTTTGATATTCTGATTTAAAGTTTTTAACCATATCCAAAACCTAAAGCTTTTTATACTGTATATGTTAGCCACACGGGTTTAAAGTTTAACCAAAAACCAAACCAAATCACCTGATATAGATTTGGTTCAATTTGGTTGCTCCGGTTATGGTTTTTTGTCTCACTCCTAGTAAAATAATGTAGAATTGGAAACTCTGAAACTTCATTAGTCAAAAAAACGTTTTCAGTGTTTGATCACGTTATTCAATTGGACATTATTTACATAACCAAGAGGCCAAGACCAATGTTTCATTCAATTGTACATATGACATAACCGATAAAATTGGAACGACAAATCGAGAAATGGTCCAAATGTTTTTTTTTTAACAAAAAGAATATGACATAACCAACTAACCAAGGCCTCTGTTTTTTTAAATAGTACATAAGAAACTTGAGATTGGGCCTAATGGCACAAATAGTTTTAAAAATCTGTAGGCCCAAACTTCAACGTGATTGCGTGTCGTTCTTTCTCTATTATAGTCGGGCCAATCTATTTGACAATAATAATGTGATAAATAATAATAATTAATCTTTCCATATTATAAAATTAATTTTTATATTTTATTAAATTATAAAATGTGGAATGAATATCCGTTTTCTGTGTTTTGCCTTTGCCACAAACATTTTCCATTGGGGGTTTTCATTTTTTTTTTTTTTT
>VBRH01000337.1:91300-103213 GCA_014578085.1 Cardamine resedifolia | reverse complement strand
AAAAAAACTAAATTTGCGTATCGTTAACCTATCACATACCATGGTTCCAACATGTTCAATTGTGTTCACTCACATCACATAAACTTCCAAATTCAATATGATATTTGCTATATTCATTAACAAATGATGCATAAAACTGTAATCTCATTGGCCTGTTGTTTGGTCCAACTGAATATATTGTACACCTTTTTTGGACCATGTGATTTTTTTTTTTTGGGCATCAAAAGTTTTTCAAATCTTATTATATAAATGTTACTAAATTACTATCGCCACAGAATAATAAATATTAGTATTTTTAATAAAAAAAATATACTTTAATAATGAATACTCTTTTGGTAAAATTTAAGAATTTTTTTTTGAAAGAATATTTTAAGATTGTTATCATTTTTCAAGAGAAAAAAAACCCTTGTATTTAGAACAATTTCTGATACGTGTAGAAAAAGTTTGGATATTAATTGGGCCGAGATTAGATCAAGCCACTGAGCCCAATATAGAAAACCCGGTTTAAATTGAACACCTCGATTTGATTTGTTGAGTTTGTTCAATTCGATCGGAGGAAGACGAAAGAGTGTTTCAGTCATCCTTCTTCTTCTCCTTCTCCTTCTCCTTCTCCTTCTTCTTCTCCTTCTCTATCAAGGTGCGTTTCATGTTCTTTTGACGTCGTTCAGAAATCCGAAATTGACTTCATATATGGGAGAATTTGATCTCAAATTTGATTTCTGTTAGTCACCTTCGTTGGAATTAGGCTTAACTTGTGTTTCTGTTGATAAATTTCGAGAAATGAAACAATTATACTGATAGGTTCTGAGACTATTCTTCTTTTGATTGCTCTTGAATCATCGGTCATGTCTCCACAATTTCATTTCTCTTTATCTGAAATTGAAAATGAATCATGTAAATGCATTCTTGTTTAGGTCTTTTTCCATTTTTTTCAAAAACATTCCCTTCTTTGATTAGTTAACTTTGTTTTTTTGACTTTTGTATATGTTGTTAAAATGTAGACAAGGTTAAGTAGCTTTTGTTGTCAAGCTTTTTTCCAGCTTCTGGCCATGTTTGTTCTCAAAGTTCATTCAGTTGACTTAGAGCGGCCATTCTCTGTTGAAGAAGACGACTCCGGTTTCAGCTATGCATCAAAGAGAGCTCAGCCTCCTGAGAAAGTCATACCATCCCTCAAACTCACAGAACGCAAAGGGCTTATTCATCTCTACCGCAACTCTTCACATAGCTCGCTCCCTAACCTTAGCTCTCGTTCCACCACTCTCTTTGTTGTTGCTGTTCCCAATTACTTCTCCTCCCTTGATTTTATCCGCTTCTGTGATTCCCGCATCGCTCATGTCTCCGAGATGCTTTTCATCAGGTTTGTTGGAAGTTCCATTATCGTCTTGTAGGTGATTCACTTGCAAGAGTTCGTTGGTGTTGATTACTTTGATTTGATTTTGACTGTATGCTCTAATTTATAATGTGAAGACATTAAGGACTTGAATGATTATATTGACGAAGAAAAAGAAAAAGAAAAAAAAACAATTAGCTGATTGTCACTGGCTGTGTCTGATTTGGTGCTTGCTGAAAATTATTAGGAACGATGGGATGGAAGATCGGTATAATGTTTTGATCAAACTTTCTGATCAATCCACAGCAGATGGATTCTACAAGAACCTGAATGGGAAAAAATATGAACCATCTGAGGTATATAATATGGAAATGAGCTTATCATTTATTCTTTTTTTGTTCAGTTCATTGTATGATACTAAAGTTTCTTGCGTTTTAGGCTGAGGTTTGTCATATTCTCTATGTAATGTCGGTGGAATACACGGAATTTGATGAGCTTGCTGCTTCTCCACCTCCGGGATTTACTGAGTTACCTACTTGCCCAATATGTCTTGGTGAGTTGTACTAGAGAAGACGATTTCCTTGTTATTTTCACTTTGAATTATTTCAAGTACCTTTTTGTTCCTTTTTTTAATATCATTATTTGGAATTTGACTCATGCAGAGAGATTAGATCCTGACACCAGTGGAATAGTCAGCACTCTTTGTGATCACTCGTTTCAGTGTTCTTGCACTTCGAAATGGACTTATCTTTCCTGTCAGGTGAGTGGATCTCCATCATGCCTTTCACTGCATTTCTTAATAAGTGTTGGTGTTGCATTTGCGCTGTTCGTTTATTGGCAGTGTTCGCTTAGCTAATGCATTAATGCTTGCAAGTTTCTGGCGTAAAACGAATCTGATTCATCCAGTTCTTAATAAGTACCTTGCATATGTTTTACCATTTACTTATTTCGTTTGTAGGTTTGTCGATTGTGTCAACAACAAGATGAGATATTAAGCTGTTCTATTTGTGGAAAAACTGAGAACGTATGGGCTTGCCTTGTCTGTGGATTCTTAGGTTGTGGAAGGTAATGCTTAGTTTGTGTTTTCCTTGTAAGAAAATTTAGGTAACCTGAAATTATAACCACATCTATATCTTCCTCAGAGGTGGATGTTTAATTGACAGTGGATTATGTTTTCCAATTGTAGATACAAGGAAGGGCATTCTATCAGGCACTGGAAAGAAACACATCACTGCTATTCTCTTGATTTGCGAACACAACAAATCTGGGATTATGTTGGTGACAGCTATGTTCATCGGTTAAACCATTCAAGAATTGACGGAAAGTCAGTAGAAATGAACACCCGTTGTCTGTCACACGAAGGGGAGTGTGGTCTCTGTGAGTGTAGTGAGGATACGGGAATTAGTGGAGCCATCTTCAACAGCAAAGTTGATTCAGTATGATTTTTAACCACCCTGAATCATTTTTTTCCTGCATTAAGTAGACGAATGACTTAGATCGACAGTGGTTTTATGATTTTATTAATTGACTAAGCTCTTGTGGAACAGATCGTAATTGAGTATAATGACCTTCTTGCAAGTCAGCTGAAGGCACAGCGACAGGCAAGTGGTTCTTCTGATACTTGTTTCTGTCGCTTGTTATTATATATGAACAAACTTAACAGAGGATAGAAGTTGTAGCCACCTATCTCAATTACTTACGATTGTGATGTCTTTCAGTACTATGAATCTCTCATTGTTGAGGCGAGAAGCAAGCAGGAAAGTAGTATCGCTGAAGCAGTTGAGCAGACAGTTATTAACAAAATGCAGGAGCTTCAGATTGAGATTGAAAAATGTGAAAAAGAAAAAAATGGTATCACTGAGGTGAGAGTCTCTTATCATTGTTCCATTCTTGATAAGTTTGCTTATGCACTGATTACGCAGCTAACTAATTAATATTGGGTTTTCAGGTTAATAGAAAACTTATAAAAGAGCAAGAAACTTGGAGGAAGAAGGCCAAGGAAATAGAAGAGAGGTGCAAAATGTTTCACTCTTCTTTATTTTACATAAAATAATTACATCCATATTAAAGGATTGATTATTTTGGTGCCTATATAGGGAAGCTGCATTGCTAGTATCAAAAGACTTGTTTATCGTTGAACTTGAAGAACAGGTAAACTTCTAATACTCATTTGAGGGTTTGCTTTTAACATTTAACTGACTGATTCTATGACCTGGTAATAATGGATTGTGTACAGATAAGAGATATTAAGGTCTTTGTCGAAGCTCAGAAAATGCTAAAGGATATGTCATCCGATTCGGATGGTATACGCCAAGGAACTGTCTTACCAGTACCTATCAATGACGAGCCAGTTTCCGCAGTTAGAAGACAGAAGAAGTCAAATCGGAGAAAGTAAAAAATGAGAGCGGATTTGTAATGCTCTTAGGGATTTAGTACTTGGTTTTGTATATTCAATCATACCAAATTGATATATTTCAGATTAAAAGGACCCAAAAGCTAAGGTTTGAGAACTAATCTTCCATAAAAAAAAAATCTGAAACAAAAGCTCTCTTAGGAGCAAGGCTCCAAAACTGTACAGAGAAAATGATTACTGTATAAGCATGAGCTATTATTTTGTGGTTTTTTACCTTGTTTTATATAGTCATTTTATTAAATCTAAGAATTTATCCCAATTTGTGAAAAGAATATTTGGCCCCAAAAAGAAAAAGTAAATACAAACCCCGTGGAAAAGTTTGGTTATTTATTGGGCCGAGATTAGGTCAAGCCCATGAGCCCAAAACCAAGAAACCCCGGTTCAAATTGAAAACCCTCGATTAGATTTGTGATTTGTGCAATTCGATCGGTGGGTAAAATTCTGAGGAGGACGAAAGAGTGTTTCAGTCAGTACACAAAGGAGCTCGGAAAATTTCCTCCTTTGTCGTCTCCATATCTGCTTCTGCTTCTTCTTCTTCTTCTTCTTCTTCTTCTTCTTCGTCTTCCTCTCTACCACCAAGGTTTGTTTTCAAAGCCGTTTTGTATTCCGAATTTGGAAACTTTTTTGGTTATTAAACGAATCCGGAATTTGCGACTATGTTGCTTCTTATTTAGAGGGTTTATAAATCATATTCATTCTGTTAGGAATCAGAAATTGACTGTGTAATAGTGAGTTTTTTCATCTCAATTTCGATGTCTTTTAGTTACCTTCGTGGAAAAATTTTCAAAGAATTAGGCTTTGCTTGTGTTACTGTTAATTATTTGAGCTAAAGGGCTTCTGGGTTAGATTTAACAACACGAGATAAAGAGCAAAACTGTTGCTTTCTTCCTTCAGAAATTAAAAAAAAAAAGATTTTACTTTATCTTGCCTTCATTTTTTGTTTGTATTGTTTGATTTGATTTTCCTCTGCGTTATGGTCTTTTGAGTCTGGTGAAAGTTAGTTGAAAATCAAGTATTGGACTATGCTATATTTTTTTTGTTTATATGAAAGAGTGATACTGATAGCTTCTGAAACGATTCCTCTTTATTCATCTTGAATTGTTGATTACAATCTACAACACAACCAAAACCTTAAGAAAGAACCTAACATATCCTGGGGATTTGTTATAAAGATCGTCAATTCTCCCAAACCCTTTGGCTCCCAGACAACCAATGATCGAAAGACCTTTAAGCTGTTCTCCTTCCCGTTTATTTTTACTATGCCTAGCTCATACTTGTGTGTGTTTGGGGTTTAATTAATGAGCTTCAATGAAACCTGTAGTCATTTCATTTGTTTTCTGCGATTAGTAATTGATATATTTCTTGTATGCGTGAATTGGTATAGGAATGCTGTTGAGATGGAATCAACAATGGAGAATATAACGGAAATGGAGAGTGAGAGAGTTGAACAGGGCACTGATAAGGATATTGAAACTGGAGAGCAAAGTCAGGATCTTGTAAAGGAAGCCGAGAATGAGAATCCAGGAGAGATAGTAGGAGAGGAAGCTACCATCGGGGAGCAGAATGATTCTCCTTGTCTCATGGTCATTGAAGAAGCTACTTCTCTTGATTCTAGCAAGGTGACTACTAACCTTGAAAAGGGGACCAATGATGATGATCCACCAAATATTGATGATGAGAAAACCCATGATGAGAAGAATTCCCATTTAGAAACAAGCCCGCATCTAAGTCCTTCTCCTGCAGTGGCTTTAGATCCTGAAGATGGGTTAATCAATCCTACTGAGGGAGATACTGTAGAACAGAACATTGGGTCCAGTGAAGTAAGTTCGGATATCTTAAAAAATGACGGAGATTCTGTCGTGGACGGCAAAGATACTGCAGTCGTCCATGGAGAAACGACGACAATACCTGATACCGAAATCTCTGTGGACAAAGGATCACCTCGTCACAATGCTAATACTGTGATGGAGCAGGACAAAGCTGCAGAAGAACACGCCATGATATCCTCAGGAGACCACGACGATTTTCCAGTCAATCCTGATACCAAACTCGCAGAAAAAAATGGATCACCTCATCATGATGCTAATACTGTGATGGAGCAGGACAAAGCTGCAGAAGAGCATGAGATCATATCCTCAGGAGACCATAAGGAATTTCCAGCCATTCCTGTTGATACCAAAGTTGTTGAGGAGAGCAATGACAGGATGGAAGAGGGTGAGGCTTACAATATGAATTTGGCTGACAAAGAAAGTGGTCCAGTCGATCATGATCAAGGAACCACAACGGAGCTTGACAAAAGGCCAGAGGTTTCTGGTTCTGAGACCGTATCGGAACTGGAGAATAAGCCATCCGAGCCTCTCTTAGAAACTTCAGTGAATGTGGAAAGAGAGCCAGACATGCCTGCCACTGAAAATTTGACAGACAATGACATAGACTCTGATGTGTTGGCAGTTGGAGTTTCAGGAGACGTTGACAAAGGGTTATCTGTCTTGCCGGCTACCCATACTTCCTCTGATCATGATGAAGGAATGACTGCACTTGAGGATGAACCTATGGAAGACATGAAACTTGATGTTCCTGATTCTAAATTGGTTACTGATGCTACTGTTGATTCTTCTAATATCAAGGATGCCAATGTTGAGGCTAATACTGAAAAGGAAGATAATTCTAGAGCACCTGAGGTAAATGATGCAGATAATGAGAGTGCACTAGTGATACTTGAACCTGTCCTTCCTTGTGTTGCATCTTCTGATATAAAATCTGAAGCGCGGGTTACTGGAGATTTGAATAATGGAGTCCATAAAAATCTGCCACCACCTGCCTTTGATGCGACCATGAGCGCAAAGCATACAAATCTGCCACCAGCTGGCTTTGATGGGACCATGAGCGCAAAGCATAAAAACTTGCCACCACCTGGCTTTGATGGGACCATGAGCGCCAAGCGCTCTTTCCTCTTGGATGATACATCTGAGGGTAATGAATCTGGAACGGAAGAGGATCAATCTGCTTTTATGAAAGAATTGGATAGTTTTTTTAGAGAGAGAAACATGGATTTCAAACCTCCAAAATTTTATGGGGAGGGACTAAACTGCCTCAAGTAAGCTTGCTTCCCATCATTATTTTGTCACTAATGTGTTATACATTGTAAAATTTTCAGCAGAAGCTGATATTCAATCAATTTCTTTGGTGCAAGGTTGTGGAGAGCTGTAACTAGATTGGGCGGATATGACAAGGTATGGGTCACTGTGAATACGCCTGATGAACATCACAGCATCTTTTTGGACAAGCAAATGTGGCTTTTGATTTTCATCTATTCTTCTCTCCTACTTTTTCCTCGCATGCATACTATGGTTCATGATCTAGCAGTGGTGTTTTTGGTGATTCTCTAATATGACTAATATATGCTTTTAAACTGCATAGGTTACTGGAAGCAAATTATGGCGGCAAGTCGGAGAGTCTTTCAGGCCCCCTAAGTAAGAAGAATGCTTCTCTTATTAGTGGTTTTTCTTAAGTTTTTCGGAAATCATGTGAATATTTTCAAGACTTTCCTCTAATCGCTCAATTGTTTGTTCAGGACATGTACAACAGTATCATGGACTTTCCGAGGTTTCTATGAAAAGGTGAGACTATATATTCACCACTTTTTTAATTCTCAACTCTGGTTTCTTTCATGCGAATTTTGTAGAAACCTGTGCATCAATCCTTCTGAGAAGTAATTTATATGATTGAACAAAGAACAACTGTGCTTTTATCAAAAAAAAAAACAAAGAACAACTGTCAATTATCTGGAGATATGTTTTCCTCTAGATACAGTAACATTACAGTTTCTTCATTTTTCAGGCTCTTCTTGAATATGAGCGGCATAAAGTCAGTGGAGGTGAACTTCAGATACCCCTTGCTCTTGAACTAGAACCAATTAATATTGATAATCAGGTAAGATTGAGAAAATCATATCCTGCATCTGTATTTTTTTCGATCTTCTTCTTATGATTAATGTTTGTGTTTTAACTTAACCTGGTGCCTTGTTTCTGCACTAGGCGTCTGGATCAGGCAGAGCGAGGAGAGATTCAGCAGCGCGTGCTATGCAAGGTTGGCATTCACAGCGTCTTAATGGTAACGGTGAAGTTAGTGATCCTGCAATTAAGGTCTGGCAGAATCTTGTTACCAAACATATGTGTCATTTTACATTCTCTCTCTTTAGTGTCATAGTCTGAACAAACATCCTGTTTTGTAATTTGTAGGATAAGAACTTAGTTCTTCATCAAAAGCGCGAAAAACAGATTGGAACCACCCCTGGTATGGGTTCTGTTTGATGAAGAAGTGTTGGTTCTCATTTGTATTATTGAAACTTTGATTCAGGTTATATACTTACATCTCGAAATGTCATCAGGTTTGCTCAAACGCAAGAGGCCATCATCTGCTGAACATGGTGCAAAAAATGCCAGCCAAGTGTCTAAACCTATGTATGAGTCTTAGCTTTGTAGTCTGAGTTTCGACGGGGATATTACAGAATTTGAATTGTGATTCCAATTTTATTTGTTGTTCCTAGGTTGGATGTGACAGTTGTTGATGTTGGACCACCAGCGGACTGGGTGAAGATTAACGTACAGAGGACGGTATATAATCAACCGCTACTTTCTTCAAAATATGAGCAATCACTTCCTGGTTTTACATGTATTAATAATCTCTTCTAATATTCACAGCAAGATTGCTTTGAGGTTTATGCATTAGTCCCAGGACTAGTCCGCGAAGAGGTTAGCTCTCACTTTGTAAACACTCGTTTTGTTTACATATTGATCCCAAGATTGAGCGTAGCACTCATCAGTTTTGTCTTGGCAACAATAATGCAGGTCCGAGTCCAATCAGATCCGGCTGGGCGGTTGGTAATAAGTGGCGAACCCGAGAACCCTATGAATCCCTGGGGAGCTACTCCTTTCAAAAAGGTAATGCTCGTTCCCGATTATTCCGCCTATACTTAGAATGTTGAATTGACTGACAGTTTTAAACCTGCATTGGAACTGCAGGTGGTAAGTTTGCCGACGAGAATTGACCCACATCACACGTCGGCTGTGGTAACCTTAAACGGGCAGTTATTCGTGCGTGTGCCTCTCGAGCAAATTGATTAGAAACATTTACAAGTTTAACAAAGGCTTTGAAGATCTGAAAGAGAGAAGATTGTTAGAAGTAGTTGCTGAGAGTCTTTTGTTTGTATATTATGATGAGAGCATAACAACAATCCGAGAAGAGCCATTTTAGGAATCCTTAATTAGGCCATCTAGTTTATGGTCTCTCCTCTCTTTGATTAGATTTCTTCCAAGTATCATCACTATTGATTTGTTGTAGCACGAACTTCTTTAAAACTTTCTATTAAGAAACACGAATCTACAGCTTTTTCTGATATATCTTACCGTTGGTCACCTTTAGGTTTCTTCTTTTCATTTATCTTTTACATAATTGGCAGTGAATTTTGTATTATTCTAGTTTACATTTTTAGTCTCTAGAGACAACAAAATTTAAAATAGAAATGGTGAGTAGTACCAGAGTCCATTAGACATGGAGTTTCAGAATTGAGAGATGTACCAGCAAAGTAAGTGTGAGGCTGTCATGGGGCTGGAGATGCTGGTACTGCTGTGACAGAGAGTTGAATGCAACGGCGTGCACTATGACCTTGAGTGCCACAAAGCTGACATCGACCAAGGTAAGACTTGGGTGCCCTGTTTTTGTTTTAATTGTCGAAATGAGGTCTTTGGTGTTGTTGCCATGGTTGCGCGGGAGTGTTGTTACCTTTGTTTTGATTGTGAAAGTTATTGGTGGCAACATTTGCAGAGATTGGATAGGGATGGGGCTGTTGATTATCAGTAATGTTGATGTCGTGATTGATGAGCTTTTCATGTAGCTCAGTAAGGGTGGGGGGATTGTCACGACTTTTGATCTGATCAACTAGTGGCTTATACTCTTCAGGCAAGCCGTCAAGAACAAACTCAATTGATCTTCATGTCAATGAGCTTGCCGAGTAGAGCCAATTGGTCAAAACGCATTGTGAGCCCTTGAAAGTACTCATCAATGGATTTGGTGCCTTTCTTCCATTTCTTGATTTGGTATTTGAGTTGTTTGATATGCCCCCTACTGGGTTTAGCATATGTGGAGGCAAGTGTGGTCCAGACTTGGGCTGTTGTTGTGGCACGCGACACCAAAGGCTGGATAGAGAGGGAGATAGCGGCAAGAATAGCACTATAGATGAGCTTGTCTTGTCTCTTGTAGAGAGTATGAGCTGGATTTGGGCTGGTAACTTCATTGACGAAAATAGTGGGATCTGGTGGCGGCTTGGAGCCATCAAGGAAGTGCACCAAGTCATAGCCATCAAAGGAGAGCATGGACTTGGTGACTCCACATGATGTAGTTGAAGCTATTGAGCTTTGTCACATTTTGCATGTTGATGTTTAGGAGAGTTCCATTGGTGGTAGCCAAAGATTCGGTGGAGGCGGTAACACCAGTGGGGTTTGGGGCAGTCATTAGTGCTGAGAAAAGCAAGAAAAGTTGAATAAAAATCTAGGGTTTGAAAAGAAAAACAAGAGGCGGTTGAATTTTTAGGTCTAGGTATCGAAACTTGCTCTTGATACCATGTAAGCTTTGTAAATGTGATGATTATTATTGATTTAGAGATAGTACATTTATACAAAGATCATGTACAAGAGAAAGGTAATAGAATATGCAATAGTAAATAAGAATGTTGTCAAAAAAATGATCGACTGACAAAAAAATGAGAATGATTGACTGAGCTGTAATGATGCTCAATCATATCTAAGTTTACATATACTCCCTCCATTTCTTAAAAATAGATGATTTAGGTTTTTCACACATTTTAAGACCAAATTTAAAATACCAAACATATCTTCATTGTAATGTTGTTATTTCAAAACAGTTTTTTTCTTTCTCTACTTAATTAGTAATTAGTAAGGGTAAAATTGATAAACAACTAAAAAAATTACATTGGAAACATAAAAATTCTATCTTTGTGAAAGAAAGAAAAAAACCTAAAACATCTATCTTAATAAGTATTTGCCTAAATTAGTAACTATCAAATCAAGGGATGGAGTCTTAGATGGAGATAATAGGCCGAAAAAAATTGTGAGCTTGGGGCCCATAATTATTTAAGGCCGGGTCTGCTGATGCTATTGCTAAAGATGGCCTCGAGGCACTTTTAAACTCTTCTATTCCGAAATTTTAATGGAATACAAATAAAAAAAAATGTATGTATGATTCTAGTATTAGCATTATATACCGTTGGTAAAAAAATAAAAGAAAATAAACCATTTATTTACGGATGCCCAGGACTAATTTCTAATTTGTATTTTATTTTCCGTCTCTCTTTTCTGTGTGATACATTTTCTTCTTCTCTCTCAAATAGTTTTGGTTGGGTTTTCAAAAGTCTATAGGTGTGTTCTTTTCTTTGTCGCTGGGTGACTGGAAATCCTTAATTTTCCTTTGTAATATTCTTCTCCACCAGTTACTATAATGAGAAGCAGAAAACCAGCGACCAAAATCCTTCATGAAATCTGGCGACTTTAGTGACGCTCTCTTGTTTTGAGTCGCCAACGTCTCCAGACTCTTCCCAACCACCAAATTTCTTCTAAAACAGTGTATTTTTATTGTCGCAGTCGCAGTAGCTGCGATCGTACAAAGAACAGGTTTTTCTTTGGATTTCTTTGTTGTTTAGTGAAAGTTTTAGTACTATTTCAGAGAATATTTCAACTGTTTAAGTTTTTCTGTCTCTAAATCTCTGTAATTGGTCTGATTTTTCAATTTGAATTTGAAAATCGATTTTTGATTTTTCAATGTGGTAAAAGGAGTAAACGCGTTGCAACTAAGAAAACCCTAATCGAGACGATAAAATGTATTTGTATTTTATGCGAATCTCGAGCTCTATGTAAGATACTCATCCTCCCAAAATCACATTTTTCGTATTCTCTAAGTGTTTTGAAATTCTCTGACTTTGGTTTGCGTACTAATGATTCTATGGAAATTTACAGGCTCGCAGGGACATTTCTTGTTATCGTTTCTTATCATCAATTCCTTAGTCCGGTGACATATGGCTGCCGTCAACTTATGTGCGGCGTTATAGGGGAAATACAAGTTTATGGGTCTCAGACCTCACGGGTGCGGTATGTTT
>VBRH01000337.1:55730-74419 GCA_014578085.1 Cardamine resedifolia | reverse complement strand
TAAGCATCTTCATTTGTATTCTTAAAATATTTAAATTTTCTTATTTTAATAATTATGAGATATTATATATTCTTTAAATTAATTAGGATTTTTAAGTTAAAAATAAATAAATATCATATATATATATGATTTTTTGAAATTATTAATTTCAAAAATTTCAAAAATATATATATATATATTACTGTGTTTTCTAAAAAAATAGACTATTCCATCGCGTTTCTAAATTGTTATCCCTTAGAAACGCATTTCCAAAAAATTTTAGCGCGTTTCCAAAATGATTCTAAAACGAGAAACGTATATCAAACGGAATTTTCATTCTACATAGTGTTAACCCCACTAGAGCTATTACCCAAACTAGTCTACGTATATATAAGCCCTCTTTTATAAACTAGAAAAACCTTATTTTTAACTTTGGGATTTAATTTATTTAGCTTTCATAAGATTAATTATCTATATATATATATATATATATGTATATATATATGTATGTATGTTAGTCTCTAGCTTTCATAAGATTAATGGACAGGTTCTATAATAAAATCCAAACTAAGTATAGAATGATGTAAAATAACCGACTAGTTTATTACTCCCTCTATTTTATAATATAATATGTTTTAGAAATTTTGTTGTGTTTCAAAATATAAGAGGTTTTCACATTTCTATATAACTTTTACTTTATTGAATATTGTGTGGTCAATAGTAGTTTGCAGTTTTTTTTATGATTGACTAAATTATTTTTATTTATATTTTAAATAATATTCTCTCTGTTTCATAATATAAGATGTTTTAGAGGTTTTTTTGTTTCAAAATATAAGATGTTCTCATATTTCTATGTAACTTTTATTTTATTGATTATTGTGTGGCCATTAATAGCTTACAATTATTTTTAATGATTGGTTAAATTATTTTTATTTATATGTTAAATAAAACTTTTTAGAACAAAAGTAATTTCTTAATATAGTGTTATTACCCAAAAACATCTTATATTATGTAATGGATGAAATACTTTTTAGAACAAAAATAATTTTTTAATATGTGTGCATTTATCCAAAACATCTTATATTTTATAACGGAGGGAGTATAATTTAAAGTATCTTACCAATCATGGTTGAAAATGCAATAAAATGATTCGAACCCTATTCTCTAAATCTACATAATGAATTTTAATAAATTTGTTTCATAAGAAATTTGAATCAAAATATTTGTTTGATATGATATCATTTTAAGAGATATGATACATTATATTAATTTTAATGATATTGAATTTGGTTTTACATACAAAATAAAAATCAATTTCTGTCAAGTGTTAAACAAAAAAAAAAATACAAAATATGCCGCCCCTTGTTTATAAGCTGATAAGGTTTTCCTTTTCTTTTAGAATTTTGTGTAGCTCAATACACCCAACAGGAAAAGAAATACAACTTTAACCAACTTAAGTTTATGACTTTAGCTTTCGATGATAAAAACAGTAGAACTTCAAGTATAAAGACATCCAAAATGGAATCTCTTTACATAAATGTTTTTTTAACGTCTCTTTAGCTGAATGCCAGACATGTGAATCTTACTAAAATACAAACCCAAAGACAAAAGAAAATAAAAGAATATCAATAATGGATAAAAAAAAACCTTCTAAACCAACGTTTTTAGTTTTGGCTTTGGCTTTGGCTTTGGTTGGTAGGGTAACTAGAGTTTATGTATTTGGACATAGACAAAACGCTAACAATTTATCCCTGAAGACAAAGTGAGTTTTTTTAGCACTACTAGATTTTCGTTTTATTTTCTCGTAAAAGTCAGACTTTTCCATTAATTTAGATGTTCCGAATACATAACTTCGTCAGTTAAACGCCTATTAATTCTATATTACAAAATTTCTATGTTAACTAAGTAACAACTGCAGTATTTTATTTTATTTGATGTCTATAATTCCAAAAGTTGCTTATGAAGAAAATGGTGCTGGTGCACATGTGCTTGTCTGTCTCTTCAACTTTTCTGGTTTCCAATATTTTTTTGTTCTTTATAAAGCGACTATGCCTTTTAGTATTAGTTATCTGTGAAGTACCAATCACAGGGATTTTGTAAGGAAGCCTTTTATAATCTTTTAAGATATCAAATGATATGATATTTCTTATCCCATGTGCTCCCCGCTGCGCATAGCTAGCTTATCCATCTCCTACTATCTCAATTATTTAGCATCATCATAATGATATATAATGGTCAGTCCGGTTAATACAGTTGATAAAGCAAACCGGACATTTTCCTATTATACCACTGAAATTTGAACTTTGAAATACTATATTTTATGAACAATCTCATTAACACGGTCAAATTGTATGTTTCAGTAAAGAGTTACTTTTTTCTATCTTACAAAATCGAAATTAATTTTGGATAATTTTATTTGATAGAAAATTTAAGTGTTAAGAAACTTATTTCACATTTTAATTTTCGTTAATTTCTATCATACATTATAGAACAATGTAACAAAGAATGAA
The DNA here is from genome assembly GCA_014578085.1 of Cardamine resedifolia. Classification (NCBI taxonomy): domain Eukaryota; kingdom Viridiplantae; phylum Streptophyta; class Magnoliopsida; order Brassicales; family Brassicaceae; genus Cardamine; species Cardamine resedifolia. The sequence goes on along the minus strand of VBRH01000337.1, from coordinate 71,930 downwards.
AGCGGTTTTGAGTTTTAGACGAAATATTTTTACTATTTGTCCCTCATGTTTCTTATTCCACTTCTCTAATGGCAGTATCTAGATGGAACAAAACAATGGAAATAGCAAACGCAAAACCCTAATTTAGTCAATATTTTACTTCTTTAGCACGACATCGATTTACAAAAGCATTAAACAGATATAGCCTAAACCCTAAAGCCAAGATCATTTCCAAAAATAACCTCAAATTTTCAAATTTGAGTTTTCATGCTTTCCAAAAACAACTACAAAACTTCAAAATTTGAGGTTTCACTATTTAAAACCTAAAATTTAAAGTTTCATGGTTTTATTTATATTTCAATTATCTCACAATTAATCTTACTATTTTTTTGTTTATCATTTTAGTCCATAAAAGACTTAATTTCTCATATATTTATAATATATTCTTATAAATTTAGTTTTCACATATTAAAATATTTCAATATATTTTTATAAATTTAGTTTGTATGTTTTTTTTATTTTTTGTAATTTTATATTATAATGTACTGTTTTATTAGTAAATATTGCTTAAGATTTTTTTTAATATATGTTTTATAGTTATTTATAAAAACTTTAAGATTTTAATTAGTTATAATAAATAGTAAAAATACAAAAATTTTAAACTTAAATTTGAGGTTTTATTTTTGGAGACAAACACCCTCAAACTTCAAATTTGAGGTTTTGTGAACCTCATAAATGAAGTCTTTTTGAAGATGCCCTACGCGAGTCCACAACTTTTGTTTTGTTGTTATATCAAAAAAGAAAATAAAAAAATAGTAAACACTTGTATACTAAAAAGTGCTTAAAAGCCACAGGAGTGAACAACGACTTAATTTTAGATGATCAAATAGAAGATGAAAATGCAAATGAACATTAGAAAAAGACTTAATTTTATTTTTAAACTCTACTTAATTTTCTTTAAACTCGGGTTAATTTATAAGATCTTTATATTACCACATGATCCTCTCCAAGATTCAGTTTTAGCTTCTGCTGAAGTATCTCCTCAGTCTCCTAAGTCTCATGAGTCTGGTCCATAATCCCTCTTGATCTTCCACGTTAACAGGAACCGGATCTTTGAAATCTGCTTTGGTGCTTAGCTCCTCATAGGCATTTACAAGGTTCTGAAGCCTTGCAACAAACTCAATCAGAAGGGACGCAAACGTAGCCAAAGACAAAGAACTCGCGCTTTCGTATACTTTACATTCTATCTCATTCACCACAGAACCACCATTGAAGGACACGTTTGGCCATGTCTCTCGGTTCCTTAACATCATACTCTCTGTTGATATCCATGTCTGAGATTCATCATTAATACCACTAGCTGGATTCTGATTGTTGCTGCTGATGTTAGTATCCCAAATCTGACTTAAGGATTTGATCACATTAGTCTCGTCCTGATAGTTTTCTCGACCTTCTTCTTCTGTTTCCCCTTGCGCTTTATTAGCCGCCCAGCTTTCTGAGTTGACAAGAAGATACGATTTAGTGTCTATTTTCATTTGCAGCTCCTCTGCTGCATGTTGAACGTCCTTGAGAATATCTCCGGGGCCTAGCTTCTCCATTTTCTCTAATTTTTCTCCAAGCAAACGCAGAACTTTTGCTCCTTCATTGCCAACTCTTTGAAGCTCATGACTGAAAGCTTGTCGTCTCTCTGGAGCTGCCTGCCGAATCATAGAGCCCATTACGTTACTATGTAAGAGGAATTACAATGTTCTCATATCATTCAACCAATTTTACACCACACAATTTAGGGGTGGACAAACAAAAGGAACCAAACCAAACCAAAATAGTTAATCCGAAACCAATCCTTTGGTTCACTATATTAATATATTCGAAAAATTGAAACCAAACCCTTCTTTTAACCGAACCAACCGAACAAAATAACCGAAATTCATTAAAAAAAACATATTTTTAATTATATATACGTATTGAATAGTTATAAAATTAAATAAACCATTATTTGTTTATATTTAAGTTATTTTAAACAAAAATCAAACCGAAACCTAACCGAGATTTTGTCGAACCAAAACCAAATCGAATTACAAAACCAAATTTCAGTATTTCTAAAACTAGAAAAACCGAATAAATAAAATTAACAGATTCAGAACCATATAGGGAACTAACCTGTATTTCTGAAAGAATGCAACCATGTATAGCCATGACCGTAAAAGCACAATGCCTTACTGCACCACTAAGTTTGACATAGTTTTTCCATGGATGGTTAAATGTTCTGTAAGGTCCATGTGGAGGCTCCCATATGGCAAATTCGAGCTGCAAAAAAGAGGCACAAGTCTTAATGCTAATAACATCCAAATTGTTTTTAGTTGTCTCAACTTCAAACATACCAGAGATTCTTCTTGACTTGTAGATTGAATAGTGGACCTATAGCCACTGTATAATTGATCATCAGAAGTTTGGTACGTGAGAATCTTCGAGGGTACTCTCTTGTATTCCACACATTGCAAGTAACCATTAACACATCCTAAATATTTTAGGATAAAACAAAACGGGACACAAAAGTAAAGTGTCACAAAAAGAAAAAAAAAAAAACTGAACCCTAAACTGGATTGTCCACCCTTTAAACATAGTAATATATAATAGTAAATAAAAAATCCGAACAACTTTTTAAAATTCATAATGAAACAAATGGTAAAATTATTTTAAAATAAAATTTATTCAAAATCTTTATCTCATATATAAATACATCAACAATATGATTTAATTACATTTTACTAATTTGATAGGTCAGTCATCTAAAATGTCCATTTAGTTTAAGTTATGTTTGTTTACCTTCTAGGGAATTTGCCACACTCTTGAAATTTTTAGCCACCAGTTTATGAAGATCTTCTCCGGCCCATGTTGGAAATATGAATATATTCACAACCAAACAGATTGTTGCACCAACAACAATAAACAAAAACCTGTAATAGGCAGGGCTGAAGAAATCTCCGGTGTTGTTCCCCGAAACCAGAACAATACAATATGTCAACAAAAACACCCTAAAAGCATATTCATACGGCTTCATGGTTGGGTGGAGTTTCAAATAACTAGCACTGAAACCTGATAGATCAAGGTCATAGAAAAAGTGTTATTACTTATATCCAAAACCTCATGTATATATAGGAGACAAGAAAATGCGACAACCTGCAAGGAAAATGCAGGTTATGATGATGATTTGCTCGAAATCTCCGGATAAAACAGAGAGCCTCGCGATGCCAAGAGCAAGTCCTGCAGCAGAGAATGTGCCTATAGCTCTGTTGAATCCTTTGACCAAAGTTGCTCCTGCAAATTAAACATGGAGTTAGCCAGTTAGGGGAATGACTTGGAGTGTTCAAAAAAGCCTTTAACTGTTAAGCACGAGACAACTTGGTGCCTAGAAAATTTCATAAATGAAAATTAGATTAAAACATGCATGTGATAAAATCAAGAATGTTAAATTTAAGACTTTATCAAAAAAAATTTAAGAAGAAACAAAATTTAATTTGGGATTTTTGGGCCTTGTTTCAGAAAATGTATCCCTCAGAAAAACCAAACAAATTTAATTTGAAAATCTTTTACAAAAAAAAAGAAACAAAATTCGAAAACAATTTATCCAAAAACAATAAACTACGATTTTTATCATTTTATTAATCTTATTAAAACTCAGCATAAACTAACCATCAAATTAGTTTAGTTTAAATTAAACAACAAATACATACTAGGATAAATCATGTATTTATGAAGTCAAACTTACAAATTTATTTCTATGTAATAAATTTAGAGAAAAAAAGAAACTAGAGGGAAATGAAAAATTACATTAACAATTAAGACAAATGATGCTGTTATGGAGACAGCTTAACTACACTTATTAATAACAAAATTGGCATGATCTATTAACGTCTAACGCCTAGTCACTTAACACTGACAATAAGTTAATACCAATAGATAAAATTTTAAAACTGAATCAATTGTAAAAATAAAGAACAAATAAAAATACCTATGGAATACTCAAAAACCACGACGACCGTAAGGATGGCCCATACAGAGAATTTACTAGCATCATGCAAAGGCTCTTTGAGGAAGATGACAAAGGAGCAGAGAGCAAGAGCCATTCCCATCTTGACCGCAAAGAAGAGCCTTCGACGATCAAAATGTTCCTTCTCGAACAATTTTGCGATACTGCGGAAACACCGGTTGGAGTCATTGAAGCCAAAATCTGAGTATCTATTCTCCGAGAGAAGCCTCTCTCTGGATGTTGTTGGACCCCCTGCCATTTGTTTCCTAAATTACTACTTCTCGAGGAGAATCTTGTTCTTGTTTATTGAATATAAAGATATTTTTACGTTACAATTTATTACTACTTTTTTTCCCATTAATGCAATACTCTACACTTTAGCACATCGTCTCTAACAAATTTTCTAAATTATTGATTTTTACTTTATTTTTCTTCCATTTGTGGACCTCTGAGTGGACCTCTGAGTGGACCAATAATAAAGCGGTGGTTAATTACGCACGTAATTTTATATCTAACATAGAGACAGTTTATATATGAAAATATCAAAACAAAAGTTTCATGCATGGTTTGTGACTCGTGAATGTGAGTGTGACATTTGAAAACTTACAATTTATTACACCTACCGCTCGCTCACCGTTCTTCCTTCGAAGGTCAATCCTACCCACCTTCACTTGAGATTTTTCCTAGGTTTTTTTCTTTTTCTTTTGGCGGAATTGATTGTTTTTTTTTTTTTAAATTTATAGTTAGAAATGGAAAACATTACGTACAAATGTATAAATAGCACGTGCTCTAAAATGCGTTAGGCGTTTGCTAGGCAGTGGATGAACGTTTAGCGCCTAGCCGTATACGCGGGTGTCTATGCGGAGCCTAAACTGATAAAATATTTTAATATATATATATATATATATATAATTTTACAATTATGTAAATTTGATAAATAAATACTGTTTAACCATTATTTTCAAATGAATAAAATTCACTAAACATATAAAATAAATGAAATTTTTTGTTTGCTAAAAATATATAATTATACAATTTTTTATGAAAAATAAAATAATTTCGCCTAAAATCTGCCTAGGCATCCAGACTTTTAGGCGTCCGAATTATTCAAAACCGCCTAAATTACCGTATATCATATTACATAGGCGTCTGACCACCGCATAACGCCTAGACGCCGCCTAGACACCCGCGTATACAACTAGGCGGTAGGCGCTAAACACTCCGTATACGCGGATGTCTAGGCGGAGCCTAATTATATATATTACAATGTATTTTAGTATACATATTTCATATATTAATTGTTTTTGAGATATCATGCCTATATATAGTGTAAATTTCCTTTTTCAACATGTAAAATATATTATCAAATGATGGTGGCCTAGCGTAGTATAAGAGGGTTGGTTATCTTGTATCATGGGTTCAATTTTCTTTAGGACAGAAAAATATTCTTTAAATATGAATGGACTAAAGTCTGGTTCCAGATACCGAAGAAGATATATTATGGGTCAAAAATCTAGAATTCCTGTGATTTATCAAAAACAAAATATGTAAAATATAAGGGAAATTAGTAAAAAAAAAAGGAGTAATGAAATTAAATATTGAAAATCATATAATGTAATATATATATATATATATATTATTAATTTAGAATGGAGGGCAACATTTTTGCAAGCCATTTAAACAAGATTTTACTATTTAAGGCTTATGTTATTGCTTTTAATGTGTTTAAAAAGAATTTAATGGGTAATGGATTCAAATCATATAGTTGAGTTAAAATCATATTAGCTAATTAATTTGAATTATGCATAAAATTATATAATTATATTAAAGATTTTTCATTTTCAAAATAATTTTTTATCCACACATAAATACATTCCGCTTTTACTAATAAATCTTTACATATATTTTCTAAACCTTAAGATATATTATCTTAATCTTACTTAATTCCTGTGTATTACAATATATATCTAATAATAACAAGTTCAAATATATATATATATATATATTGACTAAAATAATAGATATAAATTTGAATTTTATGGTAATTTTCTCTCTTTTTTAATCGGGATTATTATGCAAAAAAAAATTAACTGAGATTGCATCCGGCCACCACTAAAGGTTAATTATTATCATTCCTAAAACATTTAATCAATACTTAATATATATATATATATAATCATTAATATTAATAATCATTCTACTAAGAATCTATATGCAGTATCCTCTAAGACCATAAAATCACATATAATTAGAGAGTCATCTTTCCATCTAGAGTGTCCACTTAAGCAAAAAAAAACCTTTTTTGAATTAAAGAAAATTTAAAATATTCAGTTAATTTATATTTATTGAATAAATATAAAAATATTTATAAAAAAAACAATTCAATAAAATAGATAACAATTAAAAATTCAAAAATTATAATGTTAATTTAATAAAAATGATTATTTAAATAATATATTTAACTAGGGGATGAATTAATAAGAAGATAAAAATAAGAGATAAATAATCGAAATGTTGAAACGAGTTAACAAATTGAATGTTAAGAAACTAGAGAACAAATATAGTTAATTTTCTTAGAATAATATTAGAAAAATCTACAAAAATATTTTCTAGAATATATGAAAATAAATTTACATTTGGATTTTTTGAAAATATCTAAATTTTTTTTTAAATAAAGTATTATAATCTTCGTATTTTAAGTAAAAAATTCAAAACTTTTACACTAAAAATAACAAATATAAAATTGGTAAATACAAACTCAAATGTTACATAATAAAACACCCAATTACGGATGATACATAATCTTTCGAGCATAGTATGAGTAGAAATGTGATTTTGTCTATAGTATGATTAAAAAAAATACATGTTTGAGGATATTTTTAAAATCGAATGATTTTAACCTTAAGGTATTCTAAGTTTTATGAGAAATAAAGAATTGATTTTATAATTATATTTTAATTAGTAATTTATATTAATATTTATAAATAATTTAACTATATTTTATAATATTTTAATATTGGAATTCTTCGCAATATGCGGGTACTAATCTAGTATTTATAGATTACTTAAATTATAGTATAACAAATTATAATTTAAAAGGATGGTACTCGGGTGCAACAGCAACATCAAAGAGGATTGTATTTAAGAATACAAAATATAAAAGAAAGAAAGAAAGAAAAATATTGATTTTTTCTTCATACCTAATAAGAATTGAGAAAATTGGGTAGTTAGGTAGTTTTTAAGTTTTTATTTGTGATTTATGTAATTTTAAGTTTTAATTTGTAAGATATATAATTTTTAGGGTAGTTTTCAATTTATTACCTCATAATTTTTTTTTAAACTATCCCAAAAACTACGTATTTTTCAAATTAAAACTTAAAACTACATAAACTTCCTATAAAAACATAAAAACTACCCTATAAACATTAAAACCCCAATTTTTATGTAACCTTACCCGAACACATTTTTGCGCAAGCTTTGGTGATTCTAGTAATAGCACTCTTTTTATTGGAAAACTGATAAAATCAATGTAACCTTATCAGTTTAAATCAATGTAACCCTATAAATCAATGTAACCTTATCAGGTTTACATTAATAGCTCTCTTTTTATATTGGAAAACTGATATATTCACAATCTTGAACACGAACCAATTCGGTAGGAAATAGTGGAGCAAATGAGATGAGCAAACATTGATTTAAGAACCTATGAACCTATGAACATATGCATAAAATAAAATAGATTATTTTTATCAAAAAAAAAAAGTAAAATAGATTATATAATGAAAGTTTTTTACTATTACTAAACTAGGTCTAGACTAACACTAAAGAATTATCCATTTGTCGATGGAGTTTGTTAACATGATTTTAAAGGACAATTATATGGTCAAGTTGAGTGATATATTTTCTCACTTGTATTAATAATTGTTATTCTCATTGGCATTCTAAAGGTTATTCTACTAATAATGATAAATTAAATTAGATTGTGTTTCTAGAACGACACATAATATTTCTTTTTATCTTTAATTTTATGTCTCCTCTCCTCTAGTAATATAGGCAGGATTTGTACATACTTTTTTTTTGGTAACGGATATTTTTGTCAGATATATTAAAATTTTGATGAAAATTTGTTCTTAATATTTTTTCCTAATACTACTATGAACAAATTTCGTCAAAATTTCAAATGTCAATATTTTGTTTTTAATATTTTCCCAATATTAAGAACAAATGTGGTGCTCTTTTAAAACTTAGCATAGAGAGATTAATACTGTTTTTTTTTTCTAATATTTTTAAGCCGCATCTCTCTAATGGCAGAATCATACAACAATGGCAATGGAAAAAGAAAAATCTAACTTAATTAATATGGTCGTCAATACTTCATCACCATGACATTGATTTACAAAAGCATTAGACAAATAAACCAAAACAAATCTCTGCATAGAGAGATTCTACGATGGTTCAATACTCGACGCTTACGGCTAGTCTCAGACTCTCACCTGTCTTGGGATGGTTCTTTACTCGGTGCAGGCTTGACAAATGAGAACTCTTTAGAATCAGTTTCACCGCCATGGCTAGTCTCACCGGTCTTGGTCTCTAGCTTATCTGGTTCAACCTTTACAACAAGCTCGAAGCTTGGAGGAGATGCAGGAGGAGTCAAAGCTTCGTTGTCTGTATCGAGATCCGATGTTTCAGGGTCAAGTCCTTCATACCTCAATGAATGTCCTGTGGTTTTGTAACGCTGTAATGATCGTACGGACGAAGTAGACCTAACCGTTGATGACATAGTGCTCACGCTTCCATCTCCACCAAGTCTCTTAGAAGTGACAACTTTCGCACCTTTCTTCTTCTTCACTGCCGCCATTCTCCATTTCTTGATCGCCTTTGATGTTTGTTCATCAAATACCGATTTCTTCATTCGTGAACCCATCTGAATTACACAGATTTATCGCTTGACATATTCAATGAGAATACCGAGTTTTATAGATTATGAACAAAGATAGTTTACCTGAGTTACGAGTGCGTAAAGAGGAAGTGTTATGTAGCTGCAAAGGCACAATACTCCTACACTACAAGATAGAAAAAGAAACAAGATTACTGTATATATCATCATGTTATGCAGAAAAATTCAATAACATTTACGTCTCATAGATTAGATACTTACGCGATCGCTACTTTTACAAGCGCAATCTTGAAATCAGGATGGTAACATGAATCTTTCCCAAAGGAATACTGCATTACATCGATGGAAAAAACAGAAGATTAGTTATTCTTGTAACGAAAGAAATGCATAAGAAAAACAAAGGAAAATCCAAAATTTTACCCATATCCAGAAGAAATACGTGATCTGAAATGCGTTCTGCAGAGTAAATAAAAGACTTGAGTTAAGAAAAGAATTGAAATCATAAAGAAGAGAACTTGTGTTTGTGTTATGTGATTTCTCTGTTTCTATGTACCTGAAACAAGGCGAAATGCATGAGATGGAGAATCAATTGAGGACGACCGAACCAGAAATACTCATCGTTGCCTTGTACAAGCGGCATTCCTTGAACAACCGCATGTCTATCGGTGATCCCGAGAGCCATCCTTGTCATAATAGCTTGAAGCTTTGTTCCAACGGCTAAAATTATCTTGAAAAAAGAAAAACTAGTTTGTCAAAAAAAGTTGTGAATCAAGAAGCCCTTAAAGATATTTCTACTTGGATGATTCCATTGAATTAAGTGAAAAGATATCTTACGATAACTGGCAGTGCAGTGCCGATGTACAACATCTTGAAGCCTGAAATACCAAGCAAGAAGATTAGACACAGTCCATTAAAAGCATAGTTTATACACTTACATACTCACCTTCAACATTTAGGAGTAGAAATAACACAAAAGATCCCCACAGGACAGGGCTGCAACAAGAAGCAATCATTAATGTTGTAGGAAACAAATTCAATGTTAATTGTTTCTAGAAAGTGTTATAACTTATAAGTTACCTGACTCCAACGACTAGCTTGAAATCATCCTCCAACGATCTTTTAATGTATTTTTGGAAGTTAAATTGACTTCCTGGTGCTAGATGAACCTTCAGAAACCACAACAGAGAGACTCAGCAAAAACAATACAATACTAAATCGATAAATGGACCGTAAGTTGAAAAACTCACAGCGATGAATCCATTTCGCAATGTCAAGTAGTCAGTTTTCCCAACGGATCTGAAAAACTGTCTAAAGAAACATCCCTGAAACACATTTCATTATCAAAAGGGAGAACCAGATCAAGAATAGTTCCAAACTGTATTTTTGACAAGAAGAATGGAACTAGGAGCAAGAGGGCGATGATTCTTACAATATAGAAAAAGAATGGAATCCGAGTCCAGAAACTGGTGTGCGCTCTTACGAAAGACGTTTCATGAGTTAGCCTGAATCTGGCAGTATCTATAAGCAAGAACAGCAAACACACAGAGTCACTAATCAGAGCTCAAGACACCGCAAAGATCAAGACGATAAAACTACGAACAACAGAATTGAGATAGAGAAGCCTCAAGGTCAAAGGAAATGTATAAATACCTGTTGAAAACTCGTAATTGTGGGATGATGTCTCTTTCTCCCAATGCTTCCATCCGCGAATCTGAAAAAAATTGACAAATCATGAATACAACCAAACTTTCTGAAAATCGAAACCGAAATGTTGAACTAGAACTTGGAAATGGTTCTTTAAATACCTTCAACCTCCCAAGCATCATAGTTAAGAAGCTGTAAAGAACATGGAAAACAGCTAAGAAAAATATAAGAATGTGCAATTGATGAAGTGCCTCGGCAGAGATAAGCTCTTCGTGACCCTGCACCATCATTAACATTGTATCATTTCGTCACAATCTTTGGGTAAGCAAAGATTTATATGTGATTGAATGAAAAACATAATTCTCACCTCCTTGCATTTTGTGGAAGATCCTTCACCTCCTGATAAGAATCTGTGCTCAAACCACAAGAGTCTCCTGTGATTTCCCCCTTTGTCATCTTCCTTCTTTTTCAAGGGAACAGGAACGGGGCAAGGGAGCATCGTATGAGCAACATTTGAAGGGATACAAATCTTCAAAATGTAGCTTTGTCCAAATGTCAAAAGCAAAGAGATAAATCCAAGAACCATCAACTCTACAACAAAGAGGAAACAATTCATATCAAGAACTCAAAATTGGAGTGGATTCAGATAATTTAACCAACAAAAGAGTAACCAAAAGCAATTTTTTCACCTGCTTTAATCTTCTCCAAGGCATCAAGAAGAGCTCTCTTGTGCCGATCCCATAGAACCTAAAATCAAGAACAAAGAACATAAACCCAAAATCTCAAAGATAAAGACACATTTTTTTTTCGAATCAAAGAGAACCCATCTTGGCATTTCCACTAAAGCCTCAAATTTAAACATAAACACAAAAAAAAAAAGGACAAAGATTTAGCACTAAAAGTCCCACCGTTCCAACACAAACCTAAAAACAAGAACAAGTTCACTTCAAGACAAATACCCAATTCGAATATGAACATAAACCCAAAATCTCAAAGACAAAGACAGTTTTTTTGTTTCAAAAAAATTCTCAAACTTCACATAATCAGAAGAAAAAAAGGAAAAAGATTTAGCATAAAGAAGAAACCCACCTTTCCAACTTTGTGAAGAAGCTTTTCAAGAAGAACAGAAACAGCAATGAAGAAAGTACAAACGGCAGCAACAGCCCAAGTCGGCGTCTGATTAAGCTCTCTATGTATAACTTTCCTCTCATCCTCCGCCGTAACCACCACCACCACCACCGGACACAAGAAGAAAGAGAGACAAATCAGCCGCCGAAGCAGAGAACCGTCAAATCCCATAACTCCGCGTTTGTTTATTATTTTTTGATTTGTCAGAAACAAGTTTGGTGTAACTGCTTCGGCTACTTAATACAGTAGAAGTTGATAGAGTAGTGATGAGCTGTCTTTAAATCACATTTACGGAAACTATCAAATAGGTTATGGCATTTCACGCGGTTGATGAAAGACTCAAACTTGTAACTATTTCGAGAAACCCAATTTTGTGGAGGATGCAAAAGTGATATCTGTTTGCCGGAAACTGTAGATTCTCCTGATTTGAGGAATTTCAGATTGATTAAAAGTTTTTACTTTTTCTTTGTCGGAGTATGAAAAAAGATAGATTTATTTATGGTTTTTCAGACTGAGGAAGAAGTAAGAGAGAGACGAGAGTGAATAGAGCGCGTGTTTTTTCTTTTCAGTGGCGCGTGAAGCTTTTTCTTTTCAGTGGCGCGTGAAATTGTTTTTTTCAAGTTGAAAGCAGTGAAGTGTGGCTTTGATTGAGAAACTGTGATTGCCTTGTTTTTTGACTTAAGCAATATCAATTTTGGAAATGGTAAGACAAATGAAAAGTTTAGTTCCATACGTTATTAAAAAAATTTGTTTGAAATTTATTATTAGTAGTTTTTGTATTCGAATATCTTTACTAAATTCGGTAACACTGGATTCTCAAAATTTGATTGAATAGCCATGGAAATAAAAAAAATTTAGTCACTCTAGTTTAATATTAAGCTTTAAGTTATTTTGGAGAATTTTATTTTTGTTAATAGTTTATGAAATTTTTTGAAATTAGGCCAAACTGTATTTTCTTGCTGCCCAAAAAATTGGTATTTGGCGACTTGGAGCATAAAGGTAGTAGAAGCTGAGAGACTGGTTAGTGGTGTTTCCTTTTCAAACATTTTAGCTTTCAATGCTTTATTTTATAGTATAATTTTATAATTTGATTTCACATTCTATCTGAAACATAAATCTTTTAGCATACATTATTTTGGCTTTATCTTTCCCCAAAAAATAATCTAAAAGGAGTTAAATATTTAAAAATGAATTTAAAGCCTCTTTCTGAAAGTAGCTGTTTACCAATCCATTTGAACCAAATATTACAATAAGGTTTTATTCTTGATACTATTATTCAAAGCATATACTATTATTTTACAACTAGAAAAATGATTGATTTTTAGTGTACTTTTATTTTGTCTATTCCGGTGGATTTTTTTGGATGTCTTTCCTAAACCAATAGAAGAGACATTAATTAAAGGTTTATGAGCAGAATAAAAAGATTTAGAAAATAATAACGGCAATATTGCTTTTATCTTTCTCACCTAACCAAATAAAGAAAATAAAGCACTGCATGTTGATATTTACGTCGTCGATATTTGTACCTGCCTCCTGATATCTGATAGCAATAATTATTAGATTTATATAATACTCCTTATAGGAAAATCTTATTATTGTATAAAGAAAAAATGATCGGACGTTGATAAAAGAATTAAACAAATTACCTAAAACCCTTGATATTTTGTTTTTCTTTTCAAACTGGTGTTTGGAACCTTTTTTTTTTTTTGCTCAACATAAATTCATTAATTCATATATCATTCATAAACTTATCACACATCCGTCGATCTGTGTTTAAAACTTTGAATATTGAAATGTTTTTCGTATTCAATTATTCCTGTAATTTCAGTATTGATTATTTTGTCCCTTAATTAAATGCATTAAATGTGATGCTGACTTTTATGACTTTATCAGGTTGCTATATTAGCTGCAATTGTCCAAATTATAAATCTTGAATAGGTCCTCCAATTCACGCTGTGCTATTAGTTTTACTTTTACATGGTCTAATACTCCCTCTATTACAAAGTATAGCATGTTTTAAAGTTTTTTTCTTTGTTATAAAATATAAGATATTTATATATTTTTTATGTAGTTGTAAAAAATACTAAATCTTCTATGACCAATAGTATTTTTTATAATTTTTTCATATTTTGCTGAATTGTTTTTTTAAATATATTAATTAATACTTTTAAAGTAAAAAATATTTTGTAATCTCTGCGATTTTAAAATTAAGGGAATATGTTTTTTTATGACTCACGATTAAATGCAACTTTTTTTTTTGTTAATGATTGAATGCAACTTTCAAAAACATTTTTGATCATATCATGTCTATAGATATTTTGAGTTTATATTTTAAAAAAAAATTATATAAAGCTGAATGGTTTTGGTAGGGTATAATTAACACGGTTCAATCACAACTTAAGTTTAGCTGTACTGTGTAATTACATAGTAGTATTAGTTTAGTTAAGATGTTGGACCAGTTCTCGTGTCGTGATCATTCCAAATTTCCCATTCTAAGACTGATTTTGATAACAGCCAAATCCACTGCAACAACTAATATTCGGTTTCACATTTTCTTAATGCATGTCGCCCATATCTAGCCATCGCGTCCAGCTACAGCCCCCGACATCAACATATTCATTATTTTCTTGATTAAGTATAATTCTATTTATAATAAACTCGCTGAATGGTCTTTGGATTCAATCTCTTTGTCTTGATAGTTAGCAAATTTAGTTCAATGTATTTTACCATACATAGGTAGTAATATTTTGAACATTCCAATGTAGTTTTTGGGTATGAAATCATATATATATCACAATAAATAATTCCACTATTAACTAAAAAGATATTGTAATATTTAATGGAAAAAGAAGATATTGTACCATTAATTGGAAAATATTCACTTGCCTTTGACTCTATTTGCCTTTTCTAATTTTTTTTTTGTTTTTTTGATAACTTCCTTTTCTAATTTTTCAATTCTGTTAACTCTGCTTATTTGAGGAATGTTTAGACATGCTCAAGGTTGTTGAAACTTGGAAATGTAAAGCCTGAGGAATTAGAAAATTTGAAAGGATAAAACGTAACTTTGGAGTCGAAAGCCTTAATTACTAAGGTGAAAAATTATTGGTTACTTAATTAATTCTTCGGTTTGTTTTAGGTTTTTAATCGGTTCGATTTAACTTTAGTTGGACTTTTGTCGTTTGTCTAAGTTAGTCTTCTTTTTCAAAGTAGGAAACAATTTTGTTTGTTTCAAGTCGGGAAAAAGACAATATTTAGTAGAAAACAAAGTAACAAATAGTGGAAACCAGACTCTACAAGACTATAAATAGAGTTAAGTTCACACCTTCTTGGTGAAAACACACAAAAAAATACTTGAGAGAGACAAAATTTAATTTGAAAGCTTTTTCTTAGTGGATTCGAGACTCATGTACATATTTTTCGAATTCGTAATTTATGTGTTTCGATCAGTTTATGTTTTTATTGAGTAGTGATCTTGAAAACTATATCTAGAATCTCAACAATGGTAAATAAGCTTTTTATTTATTTATTTTTTAACGGCAAAAAATTTCATAAAGAGAAAATCAATCCGGAGAGTGAGAACTTACATGGAAAAAATAACACCTCGTGTTCGAGCCTTCTTGACAAGAAGATCGGCACGAACATTCAAATTACGAGGAATAAAAAATAATATAAAAGAAGAAAAAAGAGATTTAAGAGTTTGAAAATCGTCTAATTCTGAAGCAAAAGATGGCCAATCGTCTGGGGCTTCCGTAATCGTGGGAAGATTTTTGCAATCCGTGTTAAACATCACATCCTTATAAGGTAATCTGCTTAAACATCTCATCGCCCATAAAAGGGAATCAAATTCAGCATGAAGAGGAGAAATACCTCGCCTAACGTTTTTCAATCCCACGAGCAAACCTTCTCCCGCGAGAAAATGATCCGGCCGTGACCACTAATCTGGTCCGAGTTCGACCACGACCCGTCGAATTGGCAAGTGATCTCACCGTGCGTCTCCTGCTCTAAAGTCTCCGCTTGGTGGGTCGTGGCTGACTCGTAGACAAGATTCCGGATATTTGCATCCCGGTAGGATTATGCTTCTTGTTCTGCCATACGGAGAGTCTCCATTGGAGGGGTGTCTTTATTATCGAAGACCTTAAGATTTCGAGCTTTCCAAATGAACCACAAAATCCAAGAGAAAACCCGAATCACCGAAGCTGCAGTTCCATTTCTAATGGCTCGCCAAAATAAATAGTTCAGATTAGAAAATACCGAGGAAGATGGGAAATTTTTTGAGCTGGCAGTATTTTGGAGAGTGCCCAAGTCTGGTTCGCTGGTAGACATGCGAAAAAAACGTGATTAATCGTTCCATTCTCCTCTCCACATCGCGGACATGAGTTATCTCTCCCGATGTGTCGTTCCATCAAGCGTTGGCAAGAGGGTACACATCCTGATGATATTTGCCACACAAGGTGCATTAATTTTCGCGAGGTTGGTAACTTCCAAGATTGTGCGTGAAGTGCTATCACACTAGGTCCCTGAA
>VBRH01000337.1:35016-49961 GCA_014578085.1 Cardamine resedifolia | reverse complement strand
TATATATATATTAATGTTGCTTGTAAACATTTACGTGTTAAGTCTTTTATCAAAAAAAATTATATTTACGTGTTATCAAATTTTATTTTAATTATTATAAATAACATTTTTTTGTTGATTAATAAATTTAACATTTTAAAGAAAAACTTTATTTTAAAACATGTTGACCAGAAGAGTTATTTATTCCACATGGAATATGTGTAGCGTATTAAATAGATCCAATCATGGGGGTCTTCCATACCCTGAATTTTTGATGTATTTGTTATTTGGGGTCCACAATTGATTTGCTTTATTTGTTGATTACTTGAAGTTATATTCCATTATTTTTTCTAACAAATTGTAAATAGCTTTTTTTTGTCGTCAACAACATATTTTAAATAGCTTTCAACCATAGTTTAATATGGGGTCAACAGGTTCAACATTTTACAATGTATCCATTTATTTTCACAACCCTTAGTAGCTGATTGGAGTTATCTAGAAACTAAACTTTAGCAAACGCAATATTCACATTACATCATCAAACACCTTATTATTTTGTACCATCGGTTATACCTTCACAAGAAAATTCTAGATTTAATAATAGTTTAATTTTTCAAGTCATGGAGTTCTAAATCTTTGAAACACATGATTTTGGACAGTAAACTAAACGAATTTTGTTCAAACGTAATGCCATATTTGACCATTTTTTGTTTTTTTTTTCTAAAAGAAATTACTTTTCGAGTTAGAAAAAAGGTTTGGATAATTAATCTGTTTCTAGCAATAGGTCATTCATTCCAATTTAAGTCAAATCAACAATTCCAACAACAAATAAAATTATTCCATCAGTATATATATATAAGAGATTAATAGAACATTTAATTGGTTTATGTGACCAGAGTCAAAACAAATTTTACATTAATATGGAAAGACCAATATTAGTTTTAACGTGAAAATTTTTATTTAAAAAAGAAAATTACATTAATATGGAAAGAATAATATTAGTTTCAGCCTGAAATAGCTTCTTCTATTCCTCCAATGATGATGATATGGTCTCAAAGACTAAAAAACTCTGGCATGTCTCAACTCTATGAATTTTAATTTAATCATAACTCCTTCTGCAATGAGGTGGCTTGTTATAAACTTTAATTTAATCATCATAAGTCTGATCGTTGTTAGAGGTGGCTTCTATGCCAGTTTATAACTGGCATAAAGTTTAATTTAATCATAACTCTATATATATATATATAATCTATGTGCTTACTTCGTACCTTTGCTCTCTTCTCAGGCTTATATTCCTTTGCAGATAAACTGCACAAGAAGAAGAAGAAGAAGAAAAAGAGATCCATAAATAATCCATTCATCATCAGTCTAAAGAATCGTATAAAAAATGGGATTCTGGTCGTTGTTAGAGGTGGCTTCTATGCCAATTATTCAAGTTCTCATCATAAGTCTTGTGGGAGCTTTCTTGGCCACTGATCGTTGTAAACTCTTCCCTGTTGAAGCTCGCAATTCCATGAACAAGGTAAAAAAAAAAACAATCTCAACCACCATTGAATGAATGTTGTATCTCTAAAAAAAAACTACCAAACAATCAAGATTTGTTTTTTTATAATAAACTCCAAATTGTTAGGTGGTGTTTGTACTATTTGCACCGGCTCTCATGTTTGCAAATTTAGCCCAGACGGTCACACTTGAAGACATCATCTCATGGTAAAAAAAAATTCTCCTATGTTTTTTTTACTCTTGTTGGATCATGTTAATTAAGTAAAAACGGTGAAAAGATAAATCTTCAACTGTAGGTGGTTTATGCCGGTGAATATGGGACTTACATTTCTAATCGGAGGACTTCTTGGTTGGATGGTTGTTAAAATTCTGAAACCACCTCCTTATCTTGAAGGTCTTATTGTTGCAACTTGTTCTTCAGGTAATGGTTACATCATCATCATTAGATGTTTTGTTTGTATTGTTCTGACGAGAAAGTCAATTTTGGTTTAAAGGAAATATGGGAAACCTACCAATCATACTTGTCCCAGCAATCTGTGATGAGGACAAGAGTCCATTTGGTAACAGGAGTGTATGCAGAACCGTTGGCCTCTCTTACGCTTCTTTCTCCATGGCGGTATGCAATGTTAACATTCCCCTGTTTCTTAAAAATGGTGAAAAAAGTGAAGTAATATTGAATTGTATACTGGTTATTGTGCAGCTAGGAGGTTTCTACATATGGACATATACATTTCGGCTGATAAAAGGGTCCGCAATGAAAATTAAAGCCATAGAAGAAGCTGAGAAAGCAGCTATTAGATCATCCAATAGTGACTTAGAGGCTGACCATAAGACTCATCTCCTCGGTGCACCTGAAGACGAGGGAAAAGAAGTGGTAGAGGAAGAAGAGACAGGGTTTTGGAGAAAAGTAGCAGACTTCCTCCATGAGATATTGGAAGAGCTTCTCGCACCACCTACACTTGGTGCAGTAAGTTAATTTTACCAACTAGCACTGAGGAATGTACCAAGAATGAAGTAAATAATACTTAATGTGACATGTTTTTGATGCTTTCAGATTATCGGTTTCGTCTTCGGTGCAGTTAAATGGCTCAGAAATCTTATCATAGGAGATGATGCTCCTTTACGAATAATCCAAAGCACTGCAAAACTTCTCGGGTAGTTAGTTACCACAATCTTGTCATTAATAACCTCCTGATATTTTCTATACATATATCTTTTAAGTTATTAACTTAACCGTTTGTGCAGAGATGGGACCATTCCTTGTATGACAATTATACTAGGAGGCAACCTCATACAAGGTAAATCCTTCAATCAAAGGCTCAGATCTCACTCTCAGTTAAAAGAAAACTTACAAACTTACTGTGGTTCAAATCAATCAGGTTTACGTTCTTCGGCAGTCAAACCTGTGGTTGTACTTGGAATAGTCTGTGTTCGGTACATATTGCTGCCAATTATCGGTATAGGCATTGTACTAACAGCTGCGAGGCTCGGATTTCTTCCAGCGGATCCTTTGTTTCAGTATGTTTTGATGCTTCAGTTCACCCTCCCGCCTGCCATGAATATCGGTTAGTCATAAAATCATCAGCTGAGTTCATGCAGATCTAGAAATATTAATAGAATCATACTAACAAGGAAAGACAAATCAATACCTACAGGTACCATGACACAGCTGTACAATGTTGCTCAAGACGAGTGCTCAGTGCTCATGCTTTGGACATACTTGGTCGCAATACTCGCCCTCACCGTTTGGTCCACCATCTTCCTTCACTTGTTAGTCTAGAGAACCTGCATTTCTTGTGTGAGCACAACAACTACAGAGACCATGAGGAAAACAGATGCCAAAGCTCTGTCAAATGATTACCATTCTTTTTGTCTATCAAATTTTTATTTGATAGAGTTTTGTGGTTGCATTTGTACCTTTTTCTTCATTTTTCTCCATATCCCCATTTGTAAACGCGAATATATTGTATCAAGTATTACATCAAGTTAATGAGCATATAGTTATCAAGAAAGACACATGATGCATAACCCAAAACTCGCATCCATCTATAGATAAGGAAATGATGATACAACGTCTTTGATGTCGACAATGAAAAGAGGAAAACAAACTTGCATATAATAAAACAAAATATAAAATCATTTGAACTCTTGACGATCGTTCCTTTGCCATACAAGTGAAAGTGAAACTTAAAAGTTGAAGAGTTTTACAAGAGCGTGAGTTGGAGTTTCGGTCGGTTAGGCTGAGGCTCTACTACTTCCATGTGGATCCTCACTGTTTGCAAGACACTGTAAGATAAACTTCCATCCATCTTAACAATCTTCTGCTTCTCCTCATCTACGTACCAATCACCAACTCCTTTCTCACCCTTTGCTGTTAAATAAACAGGGCCTTCTATTCCGTACCTGCGTAAATCCATAACGATTTCCAGTGTAAGAAAACAGAATGTGCTAATAGCCAATCCTTTGGTGGGTACACTTTGCATGTAGAATGCCAATTGCAACGGTTTTTTGTGTCCTGAGTTAAAATCTTTAAAGGCACAACAGTGCTAGTGAAGTAAGAGGAAAAGATAAGAAGAATCGGCTACACTTGCAAAAATGCTACTAAATTTTATTATGGTAGTGAAATAAGCAAAGAATGGAGAACGTACTTTGGGACGAATACTATAAAACCATTGGATCTTATCTTCACTACTCTTGCCTCTGCATCTGTGGGTCTGCAACATGAAACACGATTTCTCTTAGTCTTTAACAGTCCAGGCCATTAGAATCAAGCAAGATTCAGGAAAAATAGACAATCTATACCGGTTTTTGAAGTAAATGAGAGTGTGCAGCTCTACTGAAGCTCGACTTGCCATCTGGGCATTCCTATGCCGATAGTTCAAATCTGAAACAAGTTGACAAAAAACACTGAAGTTAACAAATTTTGTCTGAACACTCAAAATGCTGGAAAATAATAAACCCTTGAACAATCCAATCTACAGTGAGGCAAGTGAACTCTTACTATCAGCGACACTAGTAAGTTGAGGTCTGTCTTGGAACACTGTTGGAAGCTTGTATATGCCTAATGATGCGGCAAGTAACCTGTGCACAAAGACATCTAGAACCAGGGAAAGAAGCAACGTTATAGCATCTCACAGGCGAAAACAAAGGGAAGACACAGCAATTTTCACTTACCGGCATATCTCCGAATAGGGGATGTAAAATGAGTATACAGGGGTGCTGCAAGCCCATAATGATGATATTCTGGAGGAGTGAGATCCCCACTACAGAAGTACACAGCCTGAGTAGTGACAAATTATAAATGTTAAATATGGCAAAATCATGTGAAAATCACCAGTA
This sequence comes from Cardamine resedifolia, assembly GCA_014578085.1. NCBI lineage: Eukaryota > Viridiplantae > Streptophyta > Magnoliopsida > Brassicales > Brassicaceae > Cardamine > Cardamine resedifolia. The sequence continues at coordinate 45,140 of VBRH01000337.1, read as the reverse complement.
AGTTAACTACTCATTCATCACGAAAGCATTACCTGTGTCATGCACCTAGTTGCCAATATCCTGATCAGCTTATTGAAATATGGATCCTCACCCTAAAGAATTACGATTTTGTTAAGATTGAGCAAAGAGAAAGAAAGCAATTTGATACAAGGAAGCAAGTTACTTAGTTGAAAGAGGTATAGCATTCAACAACCACAGTGACAATGGCATTTAATTATGAGTAGAATGGAATCGAGGAAGTACTCAAAATGGCAAACAGTGGTTGCGAAAGACATTGCAGACAAAGAAAAACTCACCACAGCTCGGTCCAGTGAATCAGCCAAAGCTTTGGATGAAGAGACATCCAAGGTAAGCCCAATAGCTGCAGCAGTACGCAACAGTGGTTCAAGCATTTCTCTTGTTGGAGTAGGATGACGCCTGCATGAAAAACCAAACCAGAGATATAGAGAACTGCTACCGATAAAAAAAGTCAACAGAAAATGCAACAAATATACGTAAGAATTAAACACGTCCTCAATGGCTACTTGGGATTCCATAATACTCATTATGCTAAATATGCACAACATTATCTAATCAATGACTTATGGCCAAATTTACAATTGTAACCATTTCATGTAACCAGTATAGCAGTATAGGCATCTTTGGCAACAATTGAAAGCTAATTTCACATCTCGGAAAAATATGGAATCAGCTTTACACAGAGAAACACTTCAACAAATACAGAATGATTGCCATCTTTGAGAAGCGGACCACCGAGGTAAGAGAAAGCCATTAAACCTTCAAGAACTATCGCAAACTTTACCTTAATAGTGAACAAGAAGGGAATAGTTTAAGAATTTGTCCAGCGACTGAAACATTTGCAGCAAGCATGAATTCCTCAACCATTTGGTTTGCTTCACGAATCTGATACATGCCTGCGCAAAAGACAGAGTCATGGTGACGAATGACAAACATATGAATAACTTGAATACATCTTTCCAAAGGATAGAGATGGTTGTACTTCAAGGGTGATGTATGACATATGACAATTAGATGAATAAATTGAATACATCTTTCAAAAGGACAGAGCTGATTGAACTTCATGGTTGTTTGGGTGACATAAAGACTAAGAAAATATCATTAATATTCATCAAGAAGAGGCAAAGTTTGCGCAGAAAACATACCAATGTCAAGAGGATCATGAGTCTCCGTATCAATCTGAAATTTGACTTCAGCAGACGCAAGAGTTAAGGCTCCCCTATCAATACGTCTTTGCCTCATTATCTACAGGTTTCAATAAAATAACAGGTAACAGGTTTCAAAAGTAAAATAATATATAGTTCTTTCTATCTGAAACAGATGACAACATGTGACAGGAGATGTCCTAAACCTTTGCCAAAGTATTCATATTCCTCAGATCAGTTGTCAGGGAGTCCGTCAATCGGCTGCAAAAAAATTATCACACTTGTCAATCTTGGGCATAATATAAAAGAGGGAATCTGAAAAAACTCTACAATTCAAAACAATAGAACATAAAATTCATGAGCACATTATAAGAAAGGTTAATTTTTGAATAAAAAATGCAATGATGTTTTTACAATCCTTGCTCCCATTTTTTCCAAAATCACTAGAGAGCATGAATTGAAATATCTATATATTGTAGTAACAAAAGTAAGCAAACATGCTTCTGACCACCCTCTAGGCTCTAACTATTATGGTAAAATAGAATGTACCTGTCATCCATCCGAGCCTGAGCTTCAACATAGGACAATGCTGCAGAAGATTTGATTATGCTCTTTGTAAATCTCGTTGAGATAATCTCAGCTTCAGGGCTCATTTCCTAAATATATGAATTATGCTTAAGCTAACCGTTTACCAATTTGCTAATATGTGCAACATAAATTTTTGGGGCTCGCAGTGACAATGGAGAATAGATAAAGCATACCCAAATAACCGAGAATGCAAGCCTTTCCACATCAGCTCTAAGCGAGCAAATATCTGAAAGCAAAACCACGTTTCATGAGTGCTTTGGAATTAGATCACAAAGGGAATTTATCCTGTAGGAACATATTACCTTCAGTTAAAGGCTTGGGAAGCATGTCAATACGGCGTTCAACAAGGTAGACAGATGTGCCTCTTTTTGATGCCTCATCATCCAACGGAGTACCAGGGTGAACAAAATTTGTTACATCAGCAATGTCTAATTAAACCTGGTCAAGGATAAGTAGCATAAATTCACTCCCGAGATATGAAGAGAATACAACGGAACTAGCTAATTCTGGAAGAGACTGAATACTAAAACATAAAATAGATCACCTCAAAAGCATAGCACCTAGATACTTGTGATAAAATCGATCTATGAAGCTAAAAGGTAACAGGAGCCATTCAATGCTACAGTTAAATATAAACCACAAAGTGATTTGTAACTCATTGACTCTTGACATGTCCTAAATTGAAAGCTCAGACATATTTAAATGAAATTCCGTGGACTCAAGGATACGGACTCCAAGTTCAAAGTTGCCATTTGGAAGCGAGGTACAGTGCAATGCATCATCAATATCCTTGCAGCCTGTTAGCATGAAAACAAGTTAATCTGCATGTACACAACTAACTGAAGATTCTGGTAGAAGTTTAAACTGGCAAAAATCAAATTAAATATCAAATAGGTAAAGCCTTGGGTACATACCTGGAGGGTCCACACTAAAGACAAGCAAATGTCGTAAATCTTGCCTAACAGGATTGGATACGTCTTCAGAAGATACAGACCAGGGTAAGGGTGGCAAGCATGCCAGAACTTGAGAAGAGAATGGCGAGTAGTCAACATCATTCTCTATCAAGACAACCTACAGTATCCACAAGCAAGAGTATCAATGCTATTTCCAATTGTCTATGTCAATTACTTTCCTGAGAAAAGGAAACAAATATGCTTGTCCTACTCCTACTAGATCAGAACCCAGTAATTTAATCTAATGCCCCTACCTCTGTTTCAGTTTCCCTGTCACCTATTTTTCCGATTGGTCTAACATAATGACCAGAAGGATATCGAGATTGACGGTCCCAAGAATCAACTGCCACTACTATCCTCATATCTAAAAGGTTCTGCAGCTGTCGAGTATTAATGCGAATCTTTGGTATTCTGCGATCTTTAGAGACAAATAAAGCATGCGCCGTTCCACCACTACCAGCGGGTAGTGACATTGGTTCAAGAGATCCACAATAGCTGCATGATGATATCATGCAAATTAGAAACCGTCATCCCGAAACCATGGCTTGAAACAGACTCTCAGAGCAAGAAAAATAAAGGAAAAGCAAAAGCATAATTGCACAGACAAAAGCCACTGAAATCAAGAGAAGTAAAGAAAATCATCAATTCATCTATGTAGTCACCAGACACAGGAAACTCTAAGGAGAACATATCAGCATGTCTGTTAACATGATCTCATATGATGCATCAATATCTCATTAACAAAAAAACCAGCAAGAAGATAGGGGTAACCAAGTAATGAACTCACGAGTGCCAATTTCTACGGATAACACCGACTACACGGCCTGATGTCCGAGCAGGGGTAGCATTTTTATCCCCAGAAGTTTCTTGGGATAAATTTGAGGTCCTAGGAGCATCATCAGCACTGTTGGGAGCCAAATGGACAGTATCGTCCTCTTCATCATCTTCATTTGAATTTGATATGCGAAAGAAAAATAAGTTTAAGACAATTCATGCAAGCAGATAACTAGTTTAAAATCTATGAACATATTAAAAGAAACCTTCTTCAGCTATAGATAAAGCCTTCTCCTCTTGCCATTGATCACGAGGCAAGAGTTCGACCGCAACAATATCACCATCAAAAGCCCTGTTCATGTTGCTGCGCCCATAGATAATTATTTCTTCACCAATGCTCTCGCTTCCAACATAAGCTTCGAAAGGATTGAAACGATTGACACGGAGTTTTCCTTGATGATATATTCCACGGTGTAAGCCAGCAGTAATCTCAGACATCGGCTTATGCTGCAGGGAGGAAAAAGAACACATCTGAGGACAAAAGTTGTTTGATGGCAGTATCTAGTTACCGAAATCTGAGACTGAAAAACAACTATCTTTATCTCTATTACCTCTAGGTATATCTGTTTCCTCTTGGAAGGTCTAGAATCATCTGCATCTTCCATAGTTACATCTTCATTGGTTGGTTGGGCAAGCAGATCCAGTAAGTCAGGTTGTCCAATTGATTTTACATAAGCCTCAACTGATACAGAAACATTCATTAATAAACTTGTATGTCATGAAGGCAAAAAAACAAACGGTCACACAACAAACCGAGCTTGGATATTTGGAATGGTGGAAAGTAAGACAACTTCTACGAAGAAAAACAAAAGATGAATTACATACTTGTCTCTGCAGATATTCCCTCTTCAATGGCCTTACGTTTATTTTCTCTGTCATTAGTTACAAGCAACACCTGAGATGTACCCCCTAGATGCTTCTGGTACCAAAGCGTAGCAACACGAATAGCTGAATTCCAGATAAATTTGAAGGTCAATAACATAGTTGAAAACTGCAAGTTGTAAAATATTTTCTACAAAATGATACATCGTAGCAAATGAAGAAGGTGATTTATATAGTAAATAAAACCTCTATCATTGTGGTCATTGGCAGTCTCTTTCTCCATGGCCTGCACATAAGTATCCCTGTGAAGAGTTTAGTAAAGGCGAGAAAACAAAGATAAAATAAGTGCTAGTGATCATAATGAGAGCATCCAATCGATATAACCAAACAAACATATATCCCTAATCATTGAAATACCACATTCTTACACCTAAAATCTAAGGAATCTAAAAGCTAAAAGCTCGAACAATGGTCTTACTTGTGGACATGATTGGAAAAAACATAGAATTGTCTAGCTGGATTGCTGCAGAGAGCTCTGATTCTGTTGTAAACAGATCTATTCCTGTTCTTAACCTCGTCCAACACCACAGAGAGAACAACAACATTGTCTATGGCTTGATTCTCCAACAAATCAATCTAACAAAACAAAACGTTTACATTAATAATATCCACAAATATAAAGCTCAAAAATGTTTACCTTATATAATCAACCAAAACATATATTACTTGGTGAAGAACGACGTTGGTATCAACAACAAGAATCTTAGGGGAAGACAAACGAGCAGCTGAAGTATCGCAAGACTTGCAGGAAAAAGCTCCACAGTATATGTCATCTCGTAGATAAACCTCTCTCACTTGCTGTTGCCACAAAAGAGTAAAATATTACAATAACGAACAAAACTAAAAACTCAGAAGGAAGAAGAAGCATATAGAGAGAAGAGAGTAGAGATTGAATAAAGACCTTTTGGATTCTCCCTCCTCTGGTTTTCTTATTGAAAACCTTGCTCTGCAACATCTTCAATTTCTTGCTGGAAAATTTTCGATTTCGCCGGTGAAGATTTCAGTCGTCAGAACGGAGACACAACGCTTTTTTTAAAAGCCTTTAAACCTAAGCCAAAGTGACTCCTAAATTTTCAATTTCAACCTCCTTTATCGTTCCTAAATGAAACGACGACGGTTTTAAACCGGTTTGGTTACTTTTTTTTCCCAACCGGTTTAATCTGATTAAACCGAAGTAAACACTACTAATGATTTTACTCGAAGTTAGTAAAGTCAAAAAAGTATGTGTTTTTATTCTTTTGTAGATTTTTTTCTAAAAAAAAATAAAAATTGTAAGAAGATTCAAAAGGAAAACGCGTTGAACAGTAGCGTGAGGCAAGAGAGGAGGAGGAACCTCGCCGGCACAGAGATCCCAAAACCACAGCCTCAAACAAAAGTTTCGCATATCATCTTCATCGTTGACTTCACCCTCAGGTAAATTTCAAAAACCCCAGACTTATCTCCATCTCCCGATTCTTAAAATCCAATGATCGAATCATCCTCTGTTTTCACAGCTGATTCATCTCTATCTCTCTTTGAATTCTCCAAATGATCCAAACGCTCCGCCATCTATTTTTCTTACTACTGTTACTCTCACCATGGACACCTCTTTGCGCCGGCGCTGCAGCCGGTGAGGCAACAAATCCGATCTCAAAGTTTAAACACCATAACCGCTTTTCCATAGATCGACCTGCCGGTAGATCGCTTTTGCACTATCCGTGAGTTTCTCCTCCTCCTCCTCTTCCTTAAATATCATTATCATTGGATTAGTGATTAGGTTTGGTAAAATTTTGGTTTCTTCTCTATGTGATTACTGGTTTGTGATGTTATTTGTCTTCTAATCAGTGAACTTACAGAGCCAAATACGGAGCTTGCTGTTGATCATGATGGAAAAGTGTCGTTAAAGCAGCAATTAGGGAAAACATTTTGGTCCTTTTCGTCGGGATCACCAATTTATTCGTTATATTTGGCTCCTCTAAGTGCTGTGAACGATACAGAAAATGCTACTGATATAAGTAGCACTTTCGTTTCGCGATATATGGACTACTCAGAGCCTACTCCGCTTGATGATCAAGTAAGAATTTAAAGACTTTGATAATTTCATACACATTACTGGCTCGTCATTTTATTATGTTAATACTCTTTGTTGGCTCACTAAATGCAGAAAGTTACTATGGAGGAGTTGCTGAAGAAGATGCCAATTGTAATGGATGATGGTGTGACTCTTGAGTCGAAAACAACTGTTGCATATTTGGTTGATGGTATATCCGGGAGGCTTATCCATGTTTATAAATCCAATGGGGATGAGAACTATACTAATGCTATGGTGAAGCCTACAAACACTGAAAATTTCGTGAAGCTACAACTTCTTATCACGCGTACCGATTCCAAGCTAGAGCATTTTCATAAAACTACTCGAAAGCTTGCGTTGAATATGACAGTATCTCACTTCAAAGCTGAATTACTCTGTGATCCAGTTTTCAACTCAGGCAATGAGCTCGGTCCTGAAATTCAAACTGGAATTTATATGCCATTGCAATGTGGAAATGGCATTTCATTGTCTTCTAAAAGAACCAAAGAATTCAGGAAGTTACAGGAGCAACATGGGGAAAGTTCCACAGATGTGTTTGGACAAGTTTTCAAATGGTCGCTTGTAAAGTTATTGGCTCCTTTAGTTCTTCTGGGTGTTGTAGTCTCTGTTTTCATAAAGAGCTTTTCATCGAGGGGCAATGATTTTAATTCAAGGTCTGGATCTTCGAAGAAGAAAAAGAACCGTAAATCAGGGAATGGTATTACAAATGGGCAGAGAGATCAATTCAATCTCATTGAAGGTGGTCAAATGTTACTAGGCTTCAATAACTTTCCAAGTGGTGCAGCTAATGGGCGAAAGATCGGTAAGTTGTTTGTGTCAAGTAAAGAAATCGCGAAAGGAAGTAACGGTACAGTGGTGTTTGAGGGTATTTATGAAGGCCGACCTGTAGCTGTAAAACGCCTTCTTCGATCTCATCATGAGGTTGCTTTCAAGGAGATTCAAAACCTCATTGCATCTGACCAACACTCAAACATCATTCGGTGGTATGGTGTGGAGTATGACCAGGATTTTGTTTACCTTTCTCTAGAGCGTTGCACGTGCAACTTAGATGGTCTAATCACATCCTATTTAGAATTCTCTATGACAAATAAATTGGGAAACAAGGAATCTATGGAAGGAGTAGCTACGTATAAGATCCAATTGGATCCTTTGGAAGGCTTTATCAAAGGAAACAACTTTTGGAAAGTTGGAGGCCACCCGTCACCTCTCATGCTAAAACTAATGAGGTTAACTTTGACTTTAGATTTTTTCCGTATGTCATCATATTCTTAGCTAAGAGATGATTATTTGAATAACAAAGGTAGCAACCTTGCTTGTTGGTTTGATAAGTCTAGGCTAGGTGGTAGTACTATAAAAGCTCGATTAGTTTAAACCTTGCTTGTTGTCTTAATTTTAAAACTTATACAGACTATTTGTGTTGTGATGCAGGGATATAGCTTTTGGGCTTGTCCACTTGCATGAATTGGGAATAGTGCATCGAGACTTGAAGCCACAAAATGTATTAATCACTAAAGGGATGACTTTGAGCGCAAAGCTTTCTGATATGGGCATTAGCAAGCGTCTGTCTAAGGATAAGTCATCATTGGGTCACCCTGCCACAGGTAAGTTCCTTTTTATTGTCTTTGTTTGATCCTTATATTGTTGGATTTGTAACTCTTTCAATAATAAGACTGATTGTTCTCGCAAAACAAAATTAACACTAAGAATTTAAATGTTGTGGATGATCGTTGGTTGAATTTGTAATTATGCTTCCTTAAAAAAGTTTCAAACTTTTTTTTACGGAATAACTCATTTAAAAATTGTAGGTTGTGGTAGTTCGGGTTGGCAAGCACCAGAGCAGCTTCTACAGGGTCGTCAAACTCGTGCAGTGGACATGTTTAGTTTAGGTTGTGTTCTCTTTTACTCCATAACAGGTTGTAAGCATCCATTTGGAGATGATCTTGAACGCGATGTCAATATCGTGAATAACAAAGTCGACCTCTTCCTAGTAGAGCACGTTCCCGAAGCTTCAGATCTCATCTCCCGTTTATTGAACCCAAACCCTGATTTACGGTAGTGTTATTTTCTTCTCTGATGATTTAAAATACACTCGAAAAATCACAATCTCTTATGCACAGCTTGCTATTTGCAGGCCTAGTGCAAATGAAGTGCTGGTCCATCCTATGTTTTGGAACTCAGAGATGAGACTGTCTTTTCTTCGGGATGCTAGCGACCGCGTTGAGCTTGAAAATAGGGAAGCTGATTCTGAAATCTTGAAAGCAATGGAGAATACAGCTCCGGTGGCTATAGGAGGGAAATGGGATGAAAAGCTAGAACATGTTTTCATCACAAACATCGGGCGATATAGGCGTTACAAATACGATAGCATTCGCGACTTGTTACGAGTCATTAGGAACAAACTGAATCATTACCGAGAACTTCCTCCTGAAATTCAGGTTTGTCTTATAATTGTATCCCTCAAACGCCATTACACACGGAGCTTAAACTATTCTTTTTGAAACTTGATGTGTTAGGAACTTGTTGGAACGGTTCCAGAAGGATTTGACGAATACTTTGCTATTCGGTTTCCGAAATTGCTGATTGAAGTCTACCGAGTCATCTCTCTGCACTGCAGGGAAGAAGAAATATTCAAAAAGTACTTCAACTGCAACATCATCTAATAAGACTGTTTCGCTTCCCGCCCTTTATTTGTTTGTTATTGTAATCTATGTTTGTTATTGTTATATTACAGAAATTAACTGACATCTAAAAATGTTTAGCCTATAACTTAAACTGCAACATGTATTTCTATATATGTATATATTTCTTCTATGTTTCAACTAACGTATTCTGCAACCAAATAAGATTTGTATTTTGAAATGTTTGAGAGTGGACTTACAAAATAAGATTAAAGAGTCGAGTCTGCGCTACTGGATGGATACTTCCTTTTTTTTTTAGTTTGTTATTATTTAGGAAAATTCTCAAAAATGGAAATTTTTATAATTTTATCGAAAAAAGGACTCCATATGTTCTAATTTTATTGTGAAAATATCCATTTCAAGAATTGACCCTATTATTTAATAGATATTTTTTAATAAAATTTGTTGTTTATTTACAATGTATACTTGTATTTAATGTATCAATCTTTTTATTGTATTAGTAGGTTTAACGTATTTATAATTTGTATTCAAGATTTTTTCCGCAAAGATGAATTTCATTAAACATAACTCGAAACAGAGTTGAAAAAGTACATAGAACAGAAAAGCAAAGGAAGTAAAGCAAAGCCAATGAAACTATCAACAAAAGATAGCAAAAACACGACAAAGAAATACGGTCCAGCAGCCAACGAAATGAAGAGGAAGATCCAAGTGAGAATGAAACCTGAAACAGAGTAGTAGCAGAAGCTAGTCTCAAGTGATTAGGACAATATTTGAAGATGTAGTAATACAATTTTGGTTTTACTCATTTTTCCTATTAAGATTTTCAGTCCTATTATTTAAGTTACTTGTTGTTTATGTTAGCTAATGAACACACGGAATTTAACGAGTTCCTCTCAAACTAGAGAGTACGTCTCGTGTGAGCTATGCTCACAAATATCCACTAAAGAGCTTTGTATGTTTCTTGTTTACAATCTCTCTTATGTCTCTAACTGTT
>VBRH01000337.1:2766-18221 GCA_014578085.1 Cardamine resedifolia | reverse complement strand
ATATAAGAGAGAGATGTGGCATATTGCCAATGCCAAATCTTGTAGGTAGTGGTTGTCAGCCTCATTGTACGGTCTTCTTCTACGTCAGTGGTGTCAAAAAGAAAACTAATAAGATTTACAAAGTGGATCATAGTTTGTCAATATATACCAAGAATCATTCGTATCTACCCGCTTTACAAAGAAGTGACAAGAACCTCTGCTACAATAGCAGAATCAAATTGGGCTGGGGCTGCTTTAAACCTTTTCCTCTTCTTGATGTACAGTTACGTAAGTCTCTTTCCACTTTCTACTATTTGTTTTTTTGTTGTGAATTCGCGAGATATGATCAAAACCTTAAGAAAACGAAAAAAAAATAGAACGAGAGTTTCTTCGAAGTGAATACCCGTTGTCTTATGTTTCTTTTATTAATCTAATAATTACATTACAAACTTATAGAGTCCTTTATATAAGCTTCAAATCTGGCATAATCCTAATAGAAAAAAAAAAATTCTAAAACCTATTGTACCGTACTTATTCTAATTTGGACATCCCTTAGGGTTATTCTAATTTGGGCCTAAAAACAGTCATATTATATTTTAAGTCACTTTGAATAACATTTTTTGAATAACATTTTTGTTATACGACGACAATCAAGAATTGTTAAAAAAAATGTGATGAAATGATGGCCAGGTGTTTGGGGCTTTCTGGTACGTGAATGGAGTACAAAAGAAAAGCAGATGCTGGCGTGACGCATGTGGTACGACATCTGGATGCAATCTCACGACGGATCTGTTTTGTGCAAAAGATGTAAACAACAGTCGTTTTCTGACAACTTCATGCCCATTAATCGACCCTGACGAATTAATCAAAAACTCATCCAAAGTAGTGTACGACTTTGGTATGTACATTGATGTATTGAAGTCAGGCGTGGCAGAGGTAGAGCCAAGGGATTTTCCAAGGAAGTTCGTCTACTGCTTTTGGTGGGGTCTCCGAAATCTTAGGTTTGTAACATCTACTATATATATAAAAACTCTCATCAGCTGTGAGACAAGAAAAAGAGAATTGATATATTATAGCTTAACAATATTGTGTTTAATTTAATAATGATTACACAGTACGTTTGGCCAAAGCCTGAAGCCAGGCAACTCTTCAACAGATATCTTTTTTGCTATCATCATCTGCGCCTCTGGTTTATTCTTGTTCGCTGTCCTCATTGGAAACGTTCAGGTAATAATGCTCATACCACAAAGACTAAGATTTTTTGATGTCGCGCGTAGAACTGATTCCTTTGGTGTTCACAGAAATACATGATATCAACTACGGTCAGAGTAGAAGAAATGAAGGAGAGGCAGAGAGACACAGAAAAATGGATGTCCTCTAGGAACCTACCTGAAGATCTCAAGGAACGTATTAGGAAATACGATAAATACAAATGGCGAGAATTCAGGGGCACGGAAGAAGACGCTCTTCTTCGTAGCCTTCCAAAAGACCTCAGACTCGAAACCAAACGCCATCTTTACAAGAATCTATTAAAAGCCAGCTTTTCAATCTCTCAGGCTCCTTTGCCAGCGACTATGAATGATTGGCTACTAGAAGCACTATGCGACCGGGTGAAGTCTGTGTTCTACTCGGCCAACAGCTGTATAGTGAGAGAGGGTGACCCGGTTGAGGAAATGCTGATTATAACGAAAGGCGAAGTGGAATGTACAACCAAATCTAGTGACCATTACTATACCTTTCGACTCAAGAAAGGTGACGTATGTGGAGATCTTCACTATTGGATTCTTGATCCAAGTCCTTCTCCTCACCTCCCCACCTCAAGTAGAACCATAATGACTGTTACTGATGTTGAAGGCTTCATCTCTTGCCTGATGATCTCAAGTTTGTAGCTTCTCATTCAGATCGGCTTCAATGCCTCAAACTCAAAGAAATGTTCAGGCAAGGCTTAGAAACCAAAGTAGCAGTTGAGGATATTTTTTAACTACCTTAACCTCTCTTTTTTCTTTTGGTTTCAGGTCCCTCTCAGAGCAACGACAATCAGGTTGTTCCAGCTCTCCAGTTATGTTGCTTCCAGTACCTCAGAGATCAGATGATCCTGAGTTTTCAATTGATGAAGCATAGTGTATAATTGAAGGAAATGTCTCGGACGAGATTAAATTGGTTAGACCGCATGGCATCAAACCGGAGCAGAATAATTAATCGTTATAGTTTGTTAGTAATGGAAGAATGTGTCTTCTTAATGGTTACTGTTGTTTAGGGACTTATCTTCCCATTTTCCCAACTCCTTTGCATTTTAGGAATCATTATTCCATCCATCTTGTCTTTGTATCGTTTTTTTTTTAATGATAATTCGTCTTTGTACCGTCAAAAGTCAAAACAAATAAAAATAGTAATGTGTTTTTTTTTTGTCAAGACGCATTACTATTGTCTTATAAGCCAAAGTCTATTAGTTTAATTAATTAAGGAAATAAAAACTTCATTTGAAAAAATTATTACCTAACTATTAAATTTTCTACAGCCATACAAGTCTCTGTTTTGAGGCTTTAAGAAATTAAATTAATAGATTTTTTAAAAAGAGCAATTAGACTTTTAATACTTAACAAAAAAAAAAAAGTTTTTAAATTGTGATTGGTTCAAAAATAACTTTTAATACTTTAAAATTACTTAAAGTATTCAAAGTGTGCAATTAATCAGCCCATATGCTTATTTGTGAGTGTTTAGGTGGTTAATGAAATGGATACTGAAGTACAAAAAGTAGAAGAGAGAAAATGTAACTTATAGTTTTTTAGATGATTTGTCTTTATTGGTTTTCTAATTTTTGTATTTGATAAATTAGTTATAATTAATTTTTGATGATTTTTTAAATTTTGTGTTTGATAAATTAGTTATAAATTAATATTATGTTTATTTGTGAGTGATGATAGGTGGTTAGTGAGATAAATATTGAGGTGTCACAAAGAGAAAAGCAATAAGATAATTTTATTTAAAAAATTATCTAAAGCTTGATTGCAATCATAAAAGTTTAACACATGTCAAATAATATGACATGCATCAGTCGAATAAATAAAACAAACGTGCAAAGAGAGAGACAAAGTCGCCGTTACAATAGTAGAAATGAGGATGAATAAACGTGAAATGAGAATAGTCGCCATTATATAATGTTAGGGAATTTGGGGATATTAGTTAGTTTTTAAGTTTTAATTTGAAAATAATATAATATTTTAAGTAGTTTAAGTTTTAGGAGGGAGATAGTGAGAGGAAGAGAGAGATGAAAGAGAGAGATATGAAAAAAAAACACCTACCCCTTTAAGAACTATCAAATGTTCATATTAGATATGCTTTTACATATAGATATATATATAAATAATATTTTATATATTTATATAATAAATAGAATAATTGATCAAAATATCAATAAAAATAATTTTCATTTAAAACAATTTTTATTATTATTTTAGAGATCATATAATAAATATGTTCTAAAATCAAACCTATTAACAAATATACGTTCTAAATCTTCATAAAAATCAATCTGGAATGTTTTATATTAATGTTTGTTTTATATTTTTTAAATAAAATATATTTAATATATTAATTTTTATCTAGTGTAAGAACATAAATGGATTTCATATTATAGAATTTCAAAATACAAAATTTGGTCCGTCGGATAAAAAAAAAGTTACTCGGATGTGTCCAAATTATGTGAAAATTAGAATAGTACTATAAATATATTTTACTATTTAATTTTGATATATTTTGGACATATCCAATTAATTGTTTTCAGATATAACATATTAAATTTGGTATTTTAAAATTTCAGGATATTAAATCCGTGTCCACTCCTGCACTGGATAAAAATTAAATTAGTAAGATAAATTTTATTTTGAAAATATAAAAGAAAATGTAATATAAAAAATTTCAAGTTGATATTTATAATCATTTTAGAACATATTTATTATAAGATTTCTAAAATAATACACAAAATTTTTAAATTAAAACTATTTTCATTGATATTTTGATCAATTATTCTATTATATATATATATATATGTAAAAGTAGATCTAATGTTTTTAAATTAAAATAGTAAAAATGATTATGGTGTTGCGCATATAATTTATTATATTTCGTGTATGTCATAATATTTGGTGTATTTGCACACATTACATATCACTATGCGATGTCAAAAGTTTGTGTAGTTATGAGAACATTAAATTAGTTCGCAGGTATAGTTATGCCGCCGTGAACTATAGTTCGTGTACGTGAGGATATTTTTTCATAATCGAATTAACCAATACCTGAAGAAAAAACCATTTCCATATTCTGAAACATTAAGCTATTAGATCCTAAGAAGCCACACATTTGACGTATTCGCTACATGCTTAGAATTATGGTCTGACAAGTGACGACACACAATCTGTTCCTTAGATGACATAAATCCCTCCCAATCGCCATCACTTGAAATGAACTATCAAATCTCTGATTTTATACTATACTAATGTGATCACAAATCTGCCAGCAAACAAAAAGGCATAATCAAAGGACGATAGACATAACTATTTCAATAACTAAATCTATGTAAAGAAGAGAGTATAAGTTATAAATCAGAAACAAAAACTATCACATAATCACAGCTTTAAGCCTTTAACATATATATACCTCACCTTTCATTGTATAGTTGCAATTGTTATTAACTGTGTTTAAATCACGAAAAAAAAAACATCATTGGCATTTATTGTGTTTCCTATTAGTAGATTGATAGATCTACGTAATTTCCTTTTCAAATTATCTACCTAAATAGTTATCCACCCAATTTTTCAATTTAAATATACTAATAATTTAAGTATCATTAGGGGAAAAAAAAAAGTAACTATCTAAACAAACTAAATCGCGAGATGGGTTTTCACTTCACATGTGATGATGTGAACGTGACAGATCATATTTTGTGGGTAGCTGTGCTTTAGAGATTTGCATTTTTTTTGTCATGTTTATATCTCAAGTTACGTATCTGCACGTGGATCTGCACGTGACCAAGTTGTATCTATTCGTTAAAATCCACAAAATAAAAATAAATTAAACTCTTTTCGTTTAATTATTTACAGACAGGATGTTTCAGAACTGTATCGTCAAAAAAAATTTATTTTAATACTCTATGAATTTCAGATTTTGGATCCATAGTATTTTTGGATACCCAAAACCAGGAATCAGTGCCAGTAAAAAGCATAGCAAGATGAAAATATTGGTTTTGGAATCTTATTTTTATGGGACTCCAGGTATCTATTCTAAAGCATAGCAGTAAAACCAGGAATCATCTATTCTAAAGGGTTCTCAATTTTTGATTTGTTTAGATCACCAAATTCTCGGAACCAGATATGCCAACAGTTGATAATACCACATTTGAAACGTAAATCATCACTTCCAAATGGAGTTGAACTATCAAATGTTCATAATTTTTTTTGGGGAATTATATTTACAGACAAAAAATTATCAAATGATACAAATAAAGAACCTAAGGTTATCAAAGATAAATTATTCCTTAACACAGGGAAAAAAATGGATTAAAACAAAAGAAACAGAACAACCGAACAACAAAAAAGTCATGACTTGAATAAATCCGATTCTCAGCTACAAATCCCAATAACTAGACCTTGTTCAACAACACTTACATTGATTCAACAACCAACATATATATAACAAAATCTATGTATCAGATATTATTCCCAAATATACAATTCAAGCACATTACCCAAAAAAAGCAAAACAAGAAATAAAGAAAACAACATTCGGATTCTAACTGAAAAATGGTAATGATGCTTGAATCTGCACCTTCTTACCTCATTTAGGTCCCTGACACTATCAACGAACAACCTTGTTCTGCTTCACACATTCCGGTGACTTTAGGTCCTGACACTTCCATGATGGTCCTGCTATCACCTGACCCACACCACCATCAGAATCTTCCAACTGAGCCAGCGGCTTACTCAGACCAACATTGTTTTCCGCTAATGGAGATTTGGTGGTACCGTTTTCTTGATCTTTAGATGCACACACGCCCAAAGGAAGCATCTTTAGCTTCACTCTTCCTCTTTTTTCCCCCAATGAGCTACTCTCTTCCCCTGTTTTCTCCTTTAGCGCGTTATCGCAAAAGAGCAGCTTCCCGTTTACTCTGGTTCTATCTACTTCTTCGTCAACCGAGCTGTCTGAATCCACAAGACCAGCAACGTCAAGCCCATCATACATAGTACTAGTTACCGAACTACTTTTCTGCTTCTTGTTTCTATGACCAGAACAATCCTTCAAGACTCTAGGAGAATCGTTTATAACTAGATCCAACCTCCGCAATAAATCCTCATCCACAACAATTTTGGAATACAAAAGCTGGAGCGGTACATGTTTCTTCTGCTTGTTCTTCCTTGGAGACTTCTCTTTAGAACCAACAGCCTCACCGGGAAAAGAAGCTAACAATTCCAAAGCACACTTGGCTGCAGCTATTGCTTTTGAAGCAATCATAGCCTTCTCATTAGCCTTAGCTCTCGCCGCCTTTGCAGCCTTAACCGCTAAAGCAGCGTTTGCTTTCGAGAAATGAGCTAGCTCTTCAGGTGATATACTCTGGTCATTGAGTTGAGAAGTCAATAAATTTTCGAGATGAGTCTGCACATCGGTTGAAGCAGAGGAGGAGCCATTTGAAGTTGTAGTAGAAGAGGAAGAAGCGAAACTCGGAGATCCTCCATTGACGATTATCGAGTTCTGCTTCTTGTATCCGGCGAGTAATCGTTTCCGAGGAGGCAGGAGCCAATCGGATTCGAGCTGATTCACATCGCAAGCATTTGTCGCCATTTTCAGACAAATCTCTCTTGATCAGCTAAAACCCAAAAATCGATGAATAATATCAATACGAATTAGATAATTAAATCAAGATCCGAAATTCAAAAACATGTATGAAATTACCAGCTTGATCAAAAACCCTATTGGGAAAAAAAAAGAAAAAACAAACAAACTGTAATTATGAATCTCACATTTTAAAAAACCCGTAACAATCAATACTCATTCAAATTGCAAGAACATAAACAAAATCTTTCAAAGTTAAAACCTTATGGATCAAAATATTCAACAGTTTGATCAAAATGAATTCTTATAATAAACACAAAATTCAAATCAAAACAGAATTCTCAATTATAAGAAACTCGATCAAAGATAATTGCTTAACATTTCAGAATTCAAGAATCAAAGGTAATGAAAAAAATAAAAATAAATAAAGTGAATAAATAAAAGTACCTTTTCCCGTTATTACAAAGTGAATTGACGAAGCTTTGAAGTTATGTTATCATCTCTGTTCATTGAACAAACAGAGACAAACCACAACAACACAGAGGTTAAAGATGAGATGAAGAAATTAGGGTTTTCAGAAAGAAGGAGAGAAATGGGGAAGAAGGATAGGAGATTGTTTTGTTGTTCTAATCTCTGATCCAATTTCGTTTTTATATGTAAACCCTACGAATCAATTTTTATTATCTCTTATTAACTTTGTTTTTTGGTCAAATTTTCTTTTACATTTTACCTTTTCCATGATACAGTGACAGTTAACCAGATAGATTTTTTTTTAATATTTTTTCTATTTTATTACATTCCCCTCAGTAACTCCTTTTTTTTTTCCTTTAAAGGAACAAAAAGAAAATATTATTACAGATGTAGATTTTCTTTTCTTTTCTTTTTTTCCATCTGGTTAGAAACGTAGTTTTTTTCTATATCTAGAAATTAGAAATGTTTTAATTTCTTCTTTTGTTTTGCCAGCAAACATTTGATTTTAATTGGTGCTATTTAATTTTAAATGATAAAACCGTGGACGTATATGGTTATAAAATATGTGGATTAGTCAGAAATTGATTTGTCCATATAAGATAATGCTATCATTTTAAAGAAAACAAAATTTGATTTTAGATACTTTGAAGTTGGACCTTAGTCCTTAGATAGGGCCTATAGAAAAAATTCTTCTTCTTTTTGGTAATATAGAAAAAATTCTTCTTCATTTTAAAGGAAAATACTTTTTGTTTTGCTTTAGATACTTTGACCTTAGTCCATAGATAGGGAATATAGATTTTTTTTTTATAATTGATATGCATGTTTTAGGTAACATATTTAACTATAAATAGAAAAAAACATCTACTTTTAATTTTTAAATTTCTTAGTATGATTTTTTTCAATTTACTAAATAATATCATCTTTTTAAAAAATTAACATGTCTTCCAATAGATTCTAATTGATTATGTACAAATTTTTATTTTTAAATCAAGAAATGGTCTCCCACAGGGATAACTATAAAAATTTGACAAACGTCCAATTTTTTTATATAAAGTTAAATTTATAAAATTAATTATTTATTTTATAAAAATAATTATTTATTTTAAAAAATAAACAACCAAAACTAAAATTTACATTTGTTCGTCGCTCATGTTTTCTTCCATTTCCCAAGATTGGAGTTTGTCCGGATCAATCTATTCGGCTTTGAAGAATTGGAGTGATTCTTCCTCTTGTGACAAAATAGCAATAGTTTGAAGAAGGTAAGTAACTGTGTGTTGGTTTATTAGGAGTCGTTGGATCATGGCAGTAAAAATCATACTGACAAATCAATGAGTTTGGAAGAGGCTCGTCTTCAACTAGATAAAATTTGGGGATCATAAACTCTTCGAATTGATGATTCGCCATAACAACTACAAATAAAACCCATTCAAGTTCAACAAAACAATGAATCAAAGTTAAATCCATCACAATAAAGACATAAGAGCAAATGACTGATCAAACAATATTTTATGACAGTTAATGCACATGATACGTCTGAAATTGGTCATCGAAGTGACTCTCACTTATCTTTACGCAAACAAATTATTTCAGTCAAACACATTGCACTTGATTAGCATTTCATTAGAGATCAAGTACAATTTGGCCAACTCTGCATTAGGTATGTTTGTTTTTCTGTTGATCAGCTTGCCGATGCACTCCATACTATTGACAACATCTCAATTCTTCTTCTCTTTGGTAAGAATGAACTCATTAATGACGATCTATCATGTTAAGTATAATATCTTAACTATAACTAGATTTGTTTATTCTCATAATATCTTCGAGATTTATCTCTTATGATTAGGTTGTTTTTTGTTTTTTTTTCCGGCTTATGATTAGGTTGTTATGTATACTTTTACAACATCAACCTTAATATATGAAGAGATTATCTTACTTTATAAAAAGCATAGATAGATCGACGGATTATATCTAGAGAATATTGAATGAGAGGTCATGCACATGGATACGTCTGAAGTTGATCATCGAAGCGACTCTCACTTAGGATCAAAACCTTGTTTACCCTCCATAGTATTAACTTAGCATAATATTGGTTCATGTTGCCCAAATTTTTCCTTTACAAGAACTCAAAAGGCATATCGAATGTTAATAAAGAAAACAATATTGTTACAAAATCCACATAAAACAACAATTGAGTGTGTACAATTCGGCCCAACGTTTGGTCAAACCTGTTTAGATTTGTTATGAGTGTGCAATCTCCATTAAAAGATCAGAAACTCCTTTTAGTATTAGTAAAAGAGTAATTAATGTATGTAGCAATAAGCAGAATCTAGCTTCCATGTACTGCAAGAAAACATTTACAGTTACCATTGAAACTTGCTTCTTCCAGAAAAAAAAACCCAATAAAAAAAAAAACCCCTATTTACATAAACACACCAAAACCATTCACATTCACCAAACCAAACCAATAAGATCTGCTTCAATATCTTAACTCTTATCTTAAGTTCTTAGCTTATTTGTCTTCTTAGATCCTTAACAAGTTCCTCAACAAGATCCACCATGATCAGACCTTCAACTTCTTTCCCCAACACATCAACTTCTTCACCAATCAAACCACTCCATGGAGACTTCTCCATGTCCCAACCAATGATCCCATCCAATGAACAAAAGGGTTTCTCTGGCTGAGAATATAAATACTCCGACATGATCCTCCATGCTGATTCCAACAGATACTTACCTCGTATAGTCGTTGTTTCAGACACAGACGAGATCGTAAGTTTCTTCTTGAAACCTGACCTTGTCAATGGTCCAAGCACCACTGTAAGTACTTCGTTCAGAAGATCAAAGAGTATGTAATGATTTGCTTCACTTCTAGTACTCTCTCCGGTACCATCTTCTTCTTGATTCTGATTGCTTCTTTTCTTGAAATCTTCTTTTGTTTCTTCAAGAACAGACTTTTTTATAGGCTTTGCAAATGGATCCCATCTAGACAATGATATATCTGATGTTCCTTCATATAAACCAGAAGCCACAAGAAGATCTCTCACAAATAGTTTGTCTGGATTGCCTAAATCAACTATGGTCTCAATCTCTCGAGTCGCTTCTTCTTCCACAGGCGTTGGCACTTGTACATCGGATTCAAGCTCATTTATCTGTCTTCTTAGTTCTGAATCATCAAAAACAGAGAATGAGAAACAATTCAAGAATGTGTGTGAAACATTTCAAGAAAAAAATGAGAAAACTCTGTTTTGTTTGCTTACCACTTAGATTGGAACTGATGTCTCTGAAAACTTGAGGCATACCATTCTCATCTGATACAGTCACATCAGGTGTTGAAACCTGGCTGAGATAATCGACATTTCTCCAGAACTCTTCTGGTGTACTGCTGCAGACTGATGCAGGACTTGGAGGCACTTCTGTTGAATTCTCCTGAGGAAGTCAAAACATGTTTTAATTTAGATTATGAGGACCCCAAAATTGTTCATATATAGAAGATAGATTTAAAAAGTTCTTACATTTCGATCGTAGAAGTTGTTAAATCTCGAACCCGTAACGAAATCTTTGATTGATTCATCCTCAAAACTGTTTGATTCGATCATTGAACGTATCTTCTTACCAAAGATTCTTCCTCTAAGAGTTGATCTAAAGTTGGAAACTTTCTTCCTAAGATTGAATCTTTCTTTCCTCCTTATTGGATCCATAACAACAGGTTCTGTTTCTGAATCTGTTTCTTCTCTTTCTGTTATTGCAGCCTCATGCTTTCTCATGATCTGCGCACCTGTCAAAACATGTCGATCCTCTAACAGAAGCTTACCAAATGATGTTCCTGAGACAGGAGCAGATAGTGATCTTTTGAGATTTCTTGGTGATGAAGAATCTTTCTTAGAAACATCTCTGTTAATTATCGAGTCTTCTTGATTGATTTCTTCAGTTTGTTTCCGCAAGCTCGCTGCATCCGAGACAGTAGGTCGCAAACGGCTACTACATTTTACCGCAGAATCATCTGAAGGACTCATCTCTTTTCTCAAAACATTCTTCAATCTATCTGCCAATAGTTTTCTGGTATCTCTACTTATAAACTCAGTAGGTGAGTCTGGTGCATTGCACTGAAACTCACTTGCGGCATATGATCTCATCGATTCAGACCTCGGAGAAGGTCTTTCGCTGAAAGGAGTTTCAATCCCGCTTCCTCTCACTGATGAAATTCTCTTGAGAGCTGCTCTTCCTTGAAGCTCACCTTTTAACCTTTCTTTAACTTCTTCAAGAAACTCTTCTATGCTACTTCCTCTGCTTCCTTCCATTGTCGTCCCTGAAGAAGTAGTTAACGAATCTTCGTAATCATACGCTCTTTGAAGACCAGGTCTCAGAACCACAATCCTAGTTGGAGCTGTTCTATCTGATTTCAAGTTAAAATCACGACCAAAGCTTCTAGTTCTTGTGAAAAGCCTCTCTTTCTCTTCACGACCCACCTCGCAACCTGATTCGACGATTCTTGAACAATCTTTAAACCTTTTATCAGCTTGCCAAGCTTCAAACTCTCTTCTAAATCTTTGAAGCTCTTCTTCTTGAGGATGTTCTCGACGCATTGGTGTCGTCTCCATTACATCCAATGCAGTCACTGATGAAGATAACCTCCCTTTTCTACTTCTTCGTCCTCCTTCTTTCTCAGTATCAAATTGATCAACTTTAGTCCGACGAGGATTGATCCAAGCCGATGATGATTTAGCAGATTCTAAAGGAAGTGCCTCCATTCCCATCAGCTTAGCTACAAGACTCGGAGAGTTTTGTTTATCGTTGGAACGTTTTGAGAGCTCTTCAATGATCTTCTTCTTCATTGATTCCTCAATTGGATAACAACTTCTCTGGTACCATTCCTCTTCCTCAAATCCATAACTCTGTTTCGTTAAAAAAATTAACAAAACACTCAATTTAATATTTCAGATATATAAAAACAAAAGTTTGTTCGTTATTAATATTACCGGTTTATCTTTATCGTTATGGTATGTTTGAAAGTTGTCGACTTGAAGCTCAAAACTATTTCTTGGAGCTTCTAGATCTGTTAAAAATAAAAGTTAACAAAAATGATTGATTAAATAATGTTCAAAACCCATAAACAAAGATTTGATTTTTCTCATTAAATTCAGTGAAATTCTTCACCTTCGTCGCGGCTTTTGTGATGGGAGAAAACTTTCCGGGAGAAACTGTTGTTATGGAAATCGAAGAGATGCAATAATCCTCCCATTTTATCCGGCGATTGAGATCTCCGGTGAAGTAAGATTAAAGAGAGAGAT
Source organism: Cardamine resedifolia (assembly GCA_014578085.1). NCBI lineage: Eukaryota > Viridiplantae > Streptophyta > Magnoliopsida > Brassicales > Brassicaceae > Cardamine > Cardamine resedifolia. Next base: position 5,658 of record VBRH01000337.1, on the reverse strand, counting down.
AAAATTGGATACTTTAAACAGAGATCTGATGTATCATCAGAGAAAGACGAAACCCAGATTCCGACAAGAGAGAGTGAACTTCTGAAACTAATTAAAACTATTGAATTGTCATTTTAAGAGAAGAAAGGTTAAAACTTTATTAGACAGACAAAACAGAACAGAGCCAATTCTGGAAAACAGACAGATTCTGAAACGAGGAACAGAACAGAACAGAAGAGAGATGGGTTTTACGCAATGAATCGATCGAGCGAGGAAAAGGAAAATATCAATTGAATTTGTCTCGAGTGGATCAATGAAGTATCGAAAATGGAGATTGTGAAAGGAATAGAGAGAGAGAAGGAGAAGAAGAAGAAGAAGAAGAATAAGAATGGTGGAGAACAGAGGAAAGTCGTTTTCAGAGAGAGAGAGAGAGAGAGAAAAAAAGAAGACTAATGGAGAGTAGAAGGAAACTGACGAAACAGCGAGACGAAACACATCTCAACCAAGGTACGGAACTCCGGTCGCTTTCTCACTTTTCAATAGAGAGAAAATGAAAAACGGAATTTTTGCTGAAGAGAGAGAAGAAACGAACAGAGTATTTTTCTCCGCTACGTAGGTACGTGGAATTTTGTATTAGTGCGTAATTAAAAACTTAAATTTAGTTTGTAACATTACAATATTTATATAAATATTTGAATTCTAAATATTCATATTCATATATCTATTTTGGATAATTATATATTTGATTTTTATATGAATTAATAACTTTATATTTTGTAACAGTGAATATTAAAATAACGAATATTTTAAGACATTTTAAAGATATATATTCAAATATCATAAAATTTTAATGTTTTAAGTATCTATGTTTTTTAATATTTTTTTTAAATATAATATAAGATATAACCACTAAACTCTATAATTTTAATCAACAAATTACAAAAATAACGATCAATCCAAGCGTATTTTCGTTTGGTGGTGTCTCCTAGATCTCTTCTTTAATATCTTAGGGAAGAATTAATTATCATTTTTTACCCTCAGTCTATGGAGATGTATGATTCTCAATCTCAAACTTTGCAGGTAAAAAAACTTTACAACCAACTAATCATTTTTTTAACTTTTAAATTTATTGACTTAAATTTAATCAAGTTTAAAAATTGCTTCTACCAAATGGGTTTAATTCAAATATATAGACATTAAACTCTACGATTTTAATCTCAACTAATCGAGTACAAAAGAATGGCTTTTAAGGATGATTTTTCGACTACAAAAATAAGTCTCAATCATTAGTGAACATGTCGTGTTTTGTTAAAGAAGGAACATCCATATATACTGATAAAATTTGTTCATTTTATAATATTCAGCTGTTTTAGGAGGATTCACACCTCATCTTCTCTAAATACATTCAATACGACATAGACACATTTTTCCGTTGGGTTATGTAACTCTCTTACCTTACCATATCCTTAATATATGCATTTATTCGACATGTATCTATATCCCAAAGTGTATGAATTTCTACCCGAAGGTCTTTATTCATCTCTTTATTTTTAAACTCACTAACATGACATTTTATTTAATTATTGATAACATTTTTAGTGGTTGAAATCTAACATCCACCTTTTTCCTCTCATTTTTTCGGATTTTAGATAAGTGTGATTTTTCTCACTTCATAAATACTTTCATAATTTGTTCTCTTAAGATTTTTCATGAAAATGTTTTCGTAAATTTTTGAAAGACTCAAGGTTGTCATTCAAGCTTTAAATAAATCTTGCAAACATTCTTTGCCTAAAACCTTCTTATATAGCATGATAAAATGTTAATTTTTAACTATCGGTATGTATAGTTATGTTTGCCTTCTAAACTTTGAATCGTCTCATTCGTGATTTTGTCGATGGTTTGCCCCGAATAACCATTAATTAAAAATTTTATTTTATTACAATATAGTTTTCCTTTAATTTATTTGTAATTTTAATCAATAATTGAGCCAAAATTTTGTTAAATATTGTTTGATGTAAAAATGAATTAATGGATCTCACAAACACTATAAAATAATGAACCAAATGAATCTTGTGATTTAAGATTAAAATATTTAAAAATATTAGATGATGTGTCATAATTATAAACACTCAAATGATGAGTTGGCTTCGTGAGAATAAAACATATTTTACTTTTTATATATATATATAGATGTTTCAGATTAATAATTGTTGATTATTGATTGAGTTTTTTTTTTTTCTTCTTCTGATTAACCGTTCTCATTATTCTCGTTATTTATTTTTATAAAGATCTTATCATTATTCTCATTATTGTCAATAACAAAGGATATACATTATCAGAAATTACTGTAACTGAATTTCCTTTTTTTTTTTGTGTGTAAAGGTTGGTTTTGAATATTAATTATTAGTTTGGCAGACCTATTTTCATGTATATAAGTGTACATGGAAGGTTGTTTAAAAAAATATCTAAATTGAGTAAACTTAGAAAAGGATTGGAAAATTCGTCAGAGATGTTGAAAGATTCCTTCATTAATATATTTTTTTATTGAAGAAACAAACAAAGAAAATAGTAATAAAGTGAGAAATAATGAAATAAATAAATGAGAGAATGAATGAGAATTCTCATTCTCTTTTGTAAGTTGGAACGTGAACAGAAGGGGTAGTTGGATTGTGAAATCAGTCTCTTCGGTACTAACTAATTTAATGCAATAAAGATTAACGAAAAAGTTGACCAAAAACATAGATATATATATAACTTGAACAACATAAGAAACTATGTAACTAACAGGTCATGACATAGGACCGTCATTTTTCTTATGATCATAAAACGATAAATCGTCTTTTTCTTAAAAGAAAAACTATCTGTCCCCAAATAACTCTCTTTCTGCAGAGAACCAAAAAAAAAAAAAAAAAA